>JAYRBW010011342.1:0-34654 GCA_036023295.1 Invenusta paracnida
GCGAACTCTGAATATTTAAACAAACATATTTACGCTTTTTGACCGAGTGAACTCTCTTGGTATTATTACTCTATGATCCCAGTAAAGTAATAGTCTAACTGGAGACTCACCAGCTCGCAGCTTGTTGAGGGAATGCTTGGCAATGACAGTTCCTCCAGAGGGAAGAGACTTCTGTGTCTCCAAAGATGGCGCCCGTTCCACACCGAATACGGAGCCACCATAGAGCGGAGAGTCTGTACCAGATCGTTCGCGCGGATCGTCACCACCTGATGGGACATGAGTATTGTTATAAGATCAAGATCAACAATATTTAAGTCAAAATGACATACATTGATAATTATTTAACGTAATAAAATAAGTCAATTTTTCTTAGCAATAAATAATAATCATTTGATTCAAGAAAAACATAAAATGTAATAAATAAAAAAAAAATTAAAAATGCCTTTAGTAATTTGTGATAACTATTTATTATACCTACTGTATCTTTTGAGTAGTTTATAACAAAGTTATTGTAATACATGGTAAAATGCATACACATTTTGCCGGAATATACAATATATAAAATACAAGGTTGGACTTCTGCCTTCAAACCCGAAGTAAGCAAGTTCGAACCCCGATACATACCTATGCCTAGCTTTAGCAAACTGATTTGCGCTACATGATTGAGCTAATTTAATTATCATCGGTTGACTAGTTTAAGCCTATTGTGACTAATTTATTAAGATTTATATTTATATCTTGGCACAAGCGTGTATGTCATTTACCTTGATATTTAATTATCAGCGGATAAGCCAACTGTATATGTAATTTATAAAACTGTTAAAGTTAGTTAATATTTACATATTCAAAAAAATCATTATTCTATTGATAATTATTTTACAAATTTTATTTTCAAACATACAAAATTTGAGTCTTTGACAAAATGCCTCCAGGACCTAACTAAATCAATGTTCAGTATTTTGGTATAGCAGCATTAAAGCATTTTTACAGACCTTGTCTGCGGAAAACTATTAGCGGAAAATTTCGTCTTTTACATTTTAATTATTTTCGAATCCCAAAAAATACCTGAAAATAACAAAGTTTAACTTGATTTAAAAAAATCTTGAAGACAATAGCTTTTCTGTCTTAAAGATCTTAAAATTAGAATACAGTAAGAACAGATTTATCCTGCACGAACCTGGTGTCCAACTCCCTGTGTCCGAGGAAGGGTGTCCCGTGGTTCCTGTTGACTGCCTCTCCACCCGGCGCGATGGCTGTTCACCCGAATTATTAACAAACACGAATCCGGTATCGTCTTGAGTCATCACTGAGTCGTCTTCAACCAATCCCAGGTCATCGTCAAGGTCATCCACAAGGTCACTAGTTGCTGATTTAGAGTCAGTCTGAAGGAATTATATAAACAAAGAATAATAAGTGCTGCTGCATAGAATTTGGCGTCTTTTCTGAAGGAAAAATTTATTTATGGCAGGAAGGAAGTTGGTTGTAAATTATGTTCATGCATCGCTTTTTCTGTGAAACCTACGTCCCCCAACTGTCTAAATTAATAATAAAACGAAAATAAATAAAAATATTAATAATTAGTGTAACTAAATGCGTTAATGTCAATATAAAAGTTACTTAAAAAATAATTCTTTTTAATTTCAAATTGGACCATTTCTGGATTTAGTTCAAATTTAACTTCTTTGATTACATTTTTAGTATTTTTTTTACAATGGCCAAAAATCTACGTTGTAAATACACCATAAATGTATATTTCCCTTAAATACTAGTATCTTTTGTTTCATAATATCCAAATAAATTATATCGTAACATATAGATGTTGCCTTGTTATCGAGACAGTTATTATATAATTGTTTCAAACTTTATTATATTATTATAGCAGATTATATGTGGCCAGAATTTCACTGATAAATGACAAACCAAATACGATTAAATTAAATTTCTTTATCATTATTATATGATTTAAATACTCCTGCATGTAGCAGTCAATTTGTTAAAGTTACTTTTAATGAAAATAGGAAATGCTGTATTTTTGCTTGATTACATTTGTGTACTAATCTTGGTTTGAAATATTATTTTATTCAGAGTATTAAAATATTAATTTACAAAAATACGTCACAAATATGCATTTTCTGTGTTTTTACAGTAGCATAGTCTATAGTTCTTACAGTATCTCTGTATTACTGTAAGTGGTATCAATCAGTCGGGTAAATATACTCACCTCGGCACCGTGCTTGCAATGCTCAGCACTATTGACGGAAGTAGTAACAGAGGTAGTCCTCACCCTGCTGTCCATCCTCCCACCGCCTCCTAACCCGGTATCGCCGCCAGTACTGGTGCCCCCACAAGCAGCCGAGGACCATTTCACACACCGCGCTCCAGCCGCCGTCGCTACCTCCGTTCTTCCGCCACCACCCACGCCACTCACAGAGGCGACGCTGTCTCCGGCGGTAGTGGAGAGACGCTGAAGGCGGCGGGATGCGGTAGTGGCCTCGTCGGGCACCTGGACGTAATCAAGACTCCACATGCGCACGACACCATCTGTTCCGCCCGTCATAATGACGTTGCTCGAATCCCAGTCCATCATCTAACAGAAGAAATGTTGGAATTAGCATAATATGAAGATTAGAATTAGAATCAATATAAAGTTGAAATTTGCACTATAAAAGCATATTAAAAGGAAAAAAATTGAAATATTTTGGTATTGGTATTTTTTAGTATGTTTACTCAACAGTAATTTCTTAATATTTTTCTCCTTTAACCTTTATTTAATAGTTATTACTTATTTATAATTTCAACACAACTATATTAAATATTTGAATTTCAATATTGAAATAGTGTTGCTGCTGTCAAATTTCACTATCCATCTCTTAATTTTTATGCAAACGCAGATTCCAAAATGGCGAATATTTTAATCTACATTTAACAAAACAAAAATTAAAGACAGTGAGAATTCATATTGATATCATTGCAATTCGATAGTCTCTTTTGAGCTCTAGTATTTACCGTTCCCATAGCAACAGTAAGGATTTGCTTGCTACGACCAGTCGCCGTGTTGACACTGGCTACTTCCTCCCCATTTACGGTCCAGAGGTGTAGATAGGTCCCAGCACATGTGGCCATGTCCCCACTGGCCTCGTTGATGCAGACACAGGCAACTGGAGCGGCATGTCCCGTCAACTGGCGTAGATAGACGAGGCGGCTGAGGTCCCATAAGATACAGGATCGATCCCGACTCCCGGACACGAGCAAGTTCCAAGAGGCAGAGGCGGCCAAACAGGTCACTGCTTCTGTGTGGCCGTGAAGGGCTGCTTTTAGATGGAAGCCGCGGTTGGAGCGGCCCGAGCCGAACTGCCATACGCGGACCGTCTGAGTGGTGGAAAGCAGTGATTGTTGGACGACTATATAGACATATTTTTATACGCATCAAAAAATAATAAAACCACTAAAATGTAACTATATTTGACTGCTTAAAATACGAGCAGGATAATTCGTTCATCTTGGTTAAATTTTAAACTATTTAAATAAAGAATTTTACAAATAAGCCGCATACCTCAATGCCATACACATTTCGCTTTTAATGAAGCTCATCAGTGATATATGTAGAGCATCAAACCGGGGTCCTTATGAACACTACCACACGGAAGACATATTACATGAACTATATTAGTATTCAGATGAATTAAATTAACAACAAGTGATGTTTATTAACTATAACATCATGTCTCCCTTTAATTATTCAGATCATCTGAGTACAGATGCTGAAGATCAATTGATCGGCTGAATTTGTCAAATAATTTAAAAGTCAATCAAATATATTAAATCACATTTAGATACAAAGATAATTATTTTTTAATAATTGCTTAATAATTGCTTAAATTATTGCTATAATAATATATACAGCGTATAATGCATTACAGCGTTATGCAACGACGCAGTGCACTATACACAGCATTGATTCTTCGCCTCGTGTGAGCGCAGTAGTAGTATGAAATATTAGGTTTGTAAAAGACAGGGACGGCTATGGTTTAGCTATATAATGCGAGTAAGTTAAGGTAATAGAAGACGCTTTTGACCTATCCATGTCTACTGTTGGGGACCAAATATATTTTATGGAAATACTTTATGAAAAAAATAATATATCAATCAAGGTCGGAAGACTTGTACTCGATTCACGATAAGGAATGGCACAAGCATAGCAATATGATTTAATATGATTTGTATCTTATCTCTATGTGTACAAGAATCTAAAAACAAAATTCGACGCTTTATTAGATTAATACGTGTTCTTGCATTGAATTTGCTATTCTGTAAAATGTCTTAAAACTGTACTTACATAATATATTTTCCTTTACAGTCAACATTAAATAACTCCCAAATATTCATTGAAATTAATTTTACAAAAAAACTAACTAAAAATACAACTGAATAGTGAATCATACCATCAAGGAATAAAATTTTTTATCGAATTTAGTAAATTTGAGCATTTTAGTAGTCGGCCACTATTATGAAATTTAGATAAATAAAGTCATATTTTTTTCTATTCAAATTCTTCTATTTAAAATACTTGTCTGTCTAAAATTACTAAATATCAACAAAATAATACTCCTTTTCTTTGAATAAATTACGAACAAATCTGTAGTATAAACAAACGCTTACTGTGCTGATTCCTCCAGTAACGATGGTCTTCTCATTAGGAGCTACTGCACAGAGAATCTCCCCCGAGTCAGCCATTTCAAAGACCCGGAGAGCTCGCTCACTGTCGTAATGGCCCAGTCTTAGACTCCCGTCCGTGAAACCCCAGGCCAGATAGCGCAAGTAGGTCGGCGGGATGAAACACTTGTTCTGCTCCACTGCCAACACTGTCTTGTTCTCCAGCTGCACTATCTGCCCAACATAACTCTTCAGTTCTGATGTGTAAATTGCGATGGAGCAAGAGGGAGGAGAAATATGAAGCCCTGAGGGGTCATTAATCTTAAACGATTAATAATTGGGTATTCACGCCTAACTGATTAAGTTCAATGTAGGCAGCATTAAATATTATTTCTTATTTAAAAAAGGTATCTTTTTATTTTTATGAAATATAAACATTTAATTTTCTTTGTTATTATTTTAATAATAACACAAAGAGCAAATTTTTGTCGCAAAATATTAGGTATATTTGGTGACGTCTTAAATCTTATTAAACAGCATTATTTTATGAGTAATATGTCCGTGTTTTAGATTACTTGTCAATTATTTAGGTAACAATTTCAAGCACATTGTTCCACCTCACCAAACAAAATAATTAAGAATTCCACCGTTTTCCCCCCTCAGATTCCTTAATCCTAGACCTCCCGACTTTACTTAAAAGTTTAAATTATTATTTTCATACTCAAACAAAACTTTCAAACTAAGTCATGAATATCTTAATTCAAATCACAATAATATCTTTTAAACAAAACTCTAATCATAACTCCCACACTGTCTCCTCAAACTGATAAAATATAGCACCATAAGATGAAAGTGTCATAAGTATAGTATAGTATACACGAGAACTCTTTCATACGTTTGAGCAATGTACGAGGTAACAATACTAATAATGCCTTTAAAGGCTTTATAATATACTTCTATAATATTAAACAACAAAAAATTGTATTTTGATACAAATTAGTAATATTCATGAATGTTACATTTAAACATTTTGTAATTTGGAACGACCTGGAATAATATTGTTACCGATTTTATGGCTATGAAATCAAACCACTAGTGGAAAAAAATTAAATTAATAACAGGCGGAAGAGAAATTGTGCCTTTTGGGAATATTTGGAGTAGGATATACAATATAAAATGATTTATAGCATAAATACTTTCTATTTCAACCGTAAATTCCTTTATGGACAAGACAACAGATTAAAACATTACCTATTTTAATTTCGAGGAAGTCAATATTATAGATTTTGAAGTATACCGAAGAGGTTGGGGAAGTATTTTAATAACATTCTAGGTGGCAGCAGTTTGGGATACATTGAGAGTACTTTCCATTTGATGCTAAGAACTTAAAAAGAACGACATAGTGAACTCACCCTTGATTGGCTGGGTAGAGGGACGTAAACTGTCCAGATTGTGAAAGAATAGTCTCTCCGCCGAGCTAGCAGTAGAGACTGAGAACCCGCCTGAACTCTCGTGTCCTCCAGAGCGGCCCGCCAGTCGCTTAGCCGGATGCGGCTTTCGGAAGAGCTGCTGTGGAATCTGCCCAAAGTTGTTGATGAAGCCGATGACGGCGGACTGCTTGAGCGGGTCGTCGATGGAGTAGATGTCTACGTTGCCCTCGTAGAAGAGGTGGTGGAAGACGTTAACGGCTTCGACTGCGGGGTCGCCACACTGCTTGTAGCCAAAGATGAGGTCGATCCACTCGTGTAGATGGGCTGAGACGTAGTCGCATTCTAGGGCCTAAAATCAACAAAATTGGTTTAATATAAGCGTAAGAACATTTTAGTCATAAATTATAAACAAATTATTTGTACTGAAGATAAGAAGTTTTTTAACTTTTATGAAGTTGCATTAAAATAGGTTCAGTTTTTTTCTAGGTTTTTATTTAAAAAAATTGATTATGTAAAACCTTTACTTGAAACAAAACTTAGAATTATGAAAATCTCCAATTTATACTTTTCATGTTAGTCTATGATATTTTTCTTTTTAGCGATTTCCCTTGAATTCCGTGCACAGCCAGATATTTTCGTAGCTTTTTCTGGACAAGAATTATATTGATTTTTCCATATCTTCAATAATTCTGATTTATTTATGTGATTCCATGATTTGTCTTACTTTTAATTAAAATTACTCTCAGTTTTTAACGTTTTTCATTTTCTCTAAATCTATTAACTTTTTATGATTCTCTTTATAATTAATACGAAAAATGGCTATCCATAAACTTTCTTCTAATCTTACACAAGGGTGACATACTCTTTACTAAAACATGTTCGTAATATACCAATCTATATTAATTAAAATAAAATATTCTTCAAAGTTAAATAATATCATGCTAACTAAAAAACAAACTAATCTATTTCGAAATAATGCTATAATAAAATGTATATTATAGCAAAATTGTTAGGAATAAGTTATTATAAAATGGCATTGTCTTTGACTTGTGAACAAGTTTTACAGAGAATTTAAGACTATATTATAAGAATCTTGAAGGCTGCCCAACTAAAACTAAGGAAAGGGGATGGACACACACCTCTCTATGCACCCGTATGAACTCGCGCGTATCCCCCTTAGCCCAGGGCGGCAGGATGACATCCCCCAGCTCGATGCCACTCTGTTTGGTGCCCAGTTCGAAGTTGTTCGAGTTCACGAGGAAGTCGGGCAGATAGAAGAACTCGGGTATGAGCTCCTTCACATCAGCCATGTTGAGCTGACTGGCACTGAGCCAGGCTTCATGGATGCTGTGGAACATCCGGTCCGCCAAGTCAAAGTGCCCGCCCTGTATGAATACATGTGAGGCGTAAAGTAAGCATGGGGTAAGGTGAATTGGCTGTTAGTAAGGGAAGTTGTTAATTGCTACATAAAATTATGAATATTATTAATGTCATTAAATTGTTTTACATGATAGAGTTTTTTTACTCACATGGTCGAATGCCGAGTCGTGCATATCACATGTGGTAAAAAGACTTCACATGCTTACGAGTTCGTATATATGTATTTTCTAATTTAATTGAGTTGTGAGCAAATATAAAAAATACTATAATTAATTATAGATACAAGTCTAGATATTTAAATAAAATTTCGACATTTTCACTTTGTTTAAAATGTATATAAATATATATATATAAACAATTAATCCAGTTTTTATCATAATATTATATAAATAATTAAATTACATACAATAAAAATTATCACATTACAAACTTATAAAGTATTCTCTCTATTCTTCTATTCCTAAAAAGAGTGATGATATTTTTTATTACTACTATCAGTAGAGGAAAAGATTTGACTAAAAATTTGTACCGAGACAATTCTATCGTCATAGTAATGCAGTATCATTGAAGTAAAAAGGTTTTAACCATTTAATACAGAGTTTAATCTCAAACTGATATTTGATATATTATGTATTTTGAATTTTCATCAATAAACAAGCGCTAATTTTGAATAATTATTAAATAAAATCGATTTATGTCTACTTATACTGCTACTTAAGAGATTTGTTGACACATCTCTTATGTTTGTTATTTAACTATAAGCCACAATCTTGAGTTCTGAACTTCATGTAATGAATTATTTCGTATCTTTTAATGAATAAACCTCTTGATTAGAAATGTTAATGTTCATATAAATATGGTAAAAACCAAGTTTTTTCTACTATGTAATAAGATCTAACCTGTAGTTTGAGAAAGTGTTGAGCAAAGGGTTCCATTCGGATCAGATATGAAGCGACAATCATTGCCGAAGAGTAGTGGGTTCCGTAGTGATAAGGAGGGGTCTCCCCACTTGGGTCATCCCATTCGTTATATCGGGATCTGAAAAATAGAGAAAAATACACACTGCACTAAACATAATCGACACCAATAATTATACAAAAATGAATGCCTTATAAATTATAATGTATGACACAGTTTTTAGATATTATGTAATTATTTGAATTTGAAACATATAGAATAAACTAAGAAGTCAATTAAAAAATATTTTTGTTTTATTAAGGTTCATATACTTAGCAATATTAAACTAGATTAATAAATAATATTTATATGTATAAATATAAGTGTAGATAATTTTCACAAACATTATTTAAGTTTCAATAAAACTGTGTGCCACATTATATTTAGAAACATAGGGCCAAAAAATAATAGTTATTTTAGAGTAGCTGTAAAATTGGTAAAATTCAGAGTACCTATATCCTAGTATCATCTTTAGTATATATTACGAATTAAGATATATATTTAAGCTTACAAAATTGGTCAAAAATGTAGCTTTGACCCTGTAGTTAGAGAATAACAACGAAAGAAAAAGATGCACTACTAAAGAAACTAACAACATGTTTAGATCATAAATACATTAAATAACCAAACTGAAGTTATTTATCAGAAAATGCACACACTAAATTCACAGGTAAATAATAAGAATATTTACAATGCAAATGATAGAAAATGTGTCAATGTTTTTAGTCAAATTTTTAGATGATCAGGAAAAACTACAGAGAACGATGATACTATTGCTATACTGACCGGAATTGAGAAAGTCTGTCTTCACTGAGCGCACCCATAGGCTTGCTGAGATCTCGAAAGGTGCTGGGAGAGGTGAGATCGAGTTGATCGCTTTCGTAGTCGGCGAGGATCCAGGGAAAGATTGGGTACTGCATGAGATCGTTGTAGGACCGGCCAGCCAAGGTGTTCAGGTACATCAGATACTGGAAGTTGCTCAGTTCTCCGCGCTGAAATCAGGTTTTACAGCAGGTTAAAGTTACAACCTCCCTGTACTACCGGAGGTAATATGAAATAATAGGTATCTCTTAGGCTTTTAAAAATCATTATATATTATTATAGCAATTTTCACGTAAGCACGTAAACAGGTTAGCGCAGAATAATATAGTATATTTATAAACGATAAAGTGAATTACTAATGAGACAGTATACATTAAATGTGCTAATATTCTAATTATGATACTTTTAAATGATACAAAATGTTCATAATTCCTGCTTCATTATTCAAATAAAACACTTATCAATCATTTTTCGAATCTATAAATTTTTGAGAAAATAGGCTTTTCAAATATTACGTTATGTTTAGATAAAAAAGATTTATATAATATTATGGATAAGTGCTTAAGTGGTTTAATAATACAAACAAATAGTTAAACTGTATTATATATTTCAATCTAAAATTAAAAAAATTACAACTTTCAATCTAGTAAAAGCATTAGCCGAAATGAAACAACATTGTTGAAACTTCTGCTAGTAATATAATATATAGTTTACAATAATTTTTTTAATTTGGCTGTAATATAACTCAAATTAGTACTACATTGGCAGTAGTATACGTTTTAATGATGATTCGCAGTATTGACATTTTATTGATGATAATTCAGTTTTAACTCATTTCTAAATTAAATGCTTTTCTTATTTAATAATAATAGTGGTGATAAATTATAAACTTAATCAAGAAAACTAAACTTACCTCCCAACGTTGTGTTACTGATTTCTCCCCGATGATATTAGTCAGAATTCCAACACTTCTACAAAAGATAATAAAAGTGAAGTATGTTTTTTTTAATTTATCGAAATCAATATAAAATATAGATATGTAAGAAAACTTTTCTGTACGTATATAAAAATAATTAGGATATAAAAATATGTCTCTAACAGACATACAAATAGTCCAAACCAAACCAAACCAAACCAAACCAGAATAAATATTGTAAATATTAATGCAATGTTAAATATCTATTCACTGCAGTGGAATAGGTAAATAAACATATTATAGTTAATAAAAAATATATCTTTATCGAAATGAAGAAAATAGAAAATAAAGAAATACACCCAATGTAATTGACCCAAGAAAGCAAACCTTAAAAAATAAGCATAAGAGAACATTACGTTATGATTGTAAATATTTGAAAAATTAAAGCGAAATTGAATTGATATTACAAATATTAAATAGAAAAATAAAAGATAAGAGTTAATACACGTAACTCAAGAAACTCAATTGTAGAACTTCGAAGAAAATGTACAAACTATTTAGTTCGATAACAAGCAAAATTGTAATAATAACAAAATATAAAAAAAATTAAACATCAAAAATATAAACACGAAAGAAAGTTTGCATTATAAACTTTTATATTTGAAAACAGTATAGCAATAGTCCGAGAAATTCACTTGCAACCTATTTTTTAGTTTTAGTAATATTTCGTAAAATATTATACTTTTTTTATGAGTATGTAGATTGATAAATAGAATTAAAAGACAGCTTCTATATAAATGGATAAGATAGGTGTGAATGAAAAATCAAAATCAAATCGATAACGAAATAACCTAGGAGTTATTAAATAGAATATTAGATGAGAAAACATTATTTTGTTTCATTGTCATTTAAGAAATGGTTTTATTAATTAGTACAGTGACGGTAATAGTGTGTCAATTGATGGATAAATAATATTTGATATCATAAAATTGTTATTAATATTGATTAAAAATTTGTTTTTATCATAGTAGTATGTTGTTTAGAGACACTATATTGTATCGATTATGAAATACTTACCTAAAGTGTTAGTATGGAGTATTTCATTCAAATGATACCGTTTTTGATACACTAAACATTTTTATAAATATGCATTATTGTTTACTAGATATTCTTACCTCAGTTTTCTAAAAATACAAAAATACATTATTTGATTTTAAACTACAATAGTGCACTTCAATAATATTATTATGAATAAATATTTGTTATATTAATATATTAATAACTATATATTTTTTAAATGTCCCTCTCCCCAAATGCGAAACTAGCAAGCATTCTGCTAGGTAATGGTAGAAAGGCGTGTAATTATAAAACAAAGCGAACGTGTTCACATATAGATTAGTTTATTGGCGTTATCTACAATTCGGCTTACTTCAGTGGCTGAATTACAGAGAATGACTTTTTCCGTCTGAAAAATAATTTTCATTTTGAGATTGTGTACATATATACAAATAAGGTTAGATATTGTGTTGTAAAATAATTTCTATGCACAGTAAAGAAAGAAAAGTATTTTTGTAGTTCTATAATAAACCGTGGTGTTGTGAATTATAATATAAGTCTACTGGACAATCATGCAAAACCTTCCCTGTCAATATATTTACGATAGATATTCCCATAGATAACATAATGTTTCTAAATATTCATTTTTACAAATAGTTCAAAAATGCATCATGTTTTTTGTTATAATTATTTTTAATAAAATATGAAAGAAATAGAATTTAAGAACAATGTTTCATTTTCTAAATGATTTATTTTCCATAAAGAAGCTCTACTCACTTATTTTGTATGTGGAGAGCCATTATATCAAACCAATATTGCAATAAAATAGTAACAAAATATAAAAATGTGTGAGCTGCTGCAAGGGTGCGACACGCTGGTTAGGTCTTGGAAATCTTGCTTACTTTACTGTACAAAAAAGTCTTTTCCGTCTGAAAAATAAATTCCATTTTTACATTTGTCAGCAATTACTCTAAAATCGCAATACTGCTGAAAAAATAGAGTGACTTTCGCTTTAAAACAAAGCTTTGTAAGAAGATTTAGTTGACAGACTAATGGCCTATTCACAGATGCAGCGCGTCAAAATAAGAAAATACTATTAAACAATATGAAACAATTTGTGCTAAAAGAATGCGCGTCGAATTCCATAAGATTTAATACCATTCAATGTTTTTGGCGCGTCGCATACGTTTGGTGTGAATAGACCGAAACAAGCAAAACGTGCTAAATTAGTCTACTTCTTTTCTTTCATAAAAGAAAGAATTTACATACATACTCACTTTTTATAAACATCAATCAATTACTTCTTACAATTAATTTATTGATGTATCCAATTTTACATGCATATTCAAACCCATTTCTGTTATAGAGAATAAAGAAACAGATAACAAATATTACAAAAATCTTGCTAAAAAATTTAAAACAAAAAATCAATAAACACAAAAGCAGTTAAAATTCCATTTAATTATGCATTATAGTCTACAATTTAACTTAAAGTAAAAAATATTATTAACAACTGCTATAAACAAATATGTACTTACCCAGATTCCATTTTAGCACTTTGTTTTTGACCAGACACGGATTGCTGTGCGTTATCATTAATTGAGGGAGCAACTTGAAGGAATCTTTGATGTTAAAAATGACGGATATGAAATTAGACGAAGTAAGTGGATTAAAATAACAAAATCATTTTGTCGAAAACTTTAATCAAATTTGTCTAAATTAAAAGTTTGTATATGCATATATATATATATAAATATGTATTTTAGGCAATAGATATAATTACTCACTTGCAGTAGACCTTGTGCTGCATCTTTTTGGGAAAGACCAAGAGGAAATTGCGTCCATCAGCATTGAAAACTTCAAGAGCAATCGGCTGCAGGAGGTAGCGACGCTTTTGAATTTCGCGAATATCTTCTACCGGAAACTTGAAGTACCTGAAACCGAACAACAGATAAATAATAATTAGTTAATAATACTCTTAAAATCATTGTCCACACATCTGCTTTAACTGATATCTCTAAAAGCTAGTCATGAATACTTCAATCACAGTTAGTGTAGCATGATTAGGGTCACTTCCATATCAATTGACTTTTCTCTCCTACACCATTATCCAGTTAAATCCAATTGACTAAATAGCTTTATTTTTTAATAATAGTATAAATATGTCTTGAATTTCGTTCTTGTGTTTTTCTTATAACACTACGGGGATGATTTTAATTGTACAAAATACAATAGATGAACACATTTTATACGGAGGTTACTTTGCTTTTACTACACTATTCGTCATTTAAGGATATTTATTGCTTCAATTAATATAATTATACTGATACATTTAGATAATAACAATAATCGCCAGAAAAGTACATGTATATTAGCTATTTTAAAATTTTAATGCAATATATTTTAGCAAAAGACGGAATTTGCAATGCATTGTCATATAGCATATATAATTATGCAGACTACACCCATAGTCAGAATATTTAGTTAGGATGGCAACCAAACATATAGAGCAATTTTAATCCGTTTTCGTAACAAAAAATCTATAACATTTAAACATTCAGGGGAAGCAAAATTATTTTTAAGCCAGCCTACCCTTGACTATACGGCCTCTGAGTATGCGTCCAAAAATTACTTTTCAGTATTTTATATCGTTGCTAAAAAGAAAAAAGCGAATAACAATTTTATTTTTAAAGAAATATCATACGACGGGGAGATAATTTTTTGGTTCAGTTTTTGTTCAGTTATTGCGTATATCGGAACACAAAAGATATATCAGTAAATAATATGTTTTGAATGCAAAATTGATGTAACAACAGAGCTCCAAGAGATGAACTTACATCTTTTTCTGTATGCCAGAGGTGGTAACATTAGTCGTGGAGGAGGAGATAGGCACAATAGGCTCATGTGTGTCCGCCGGTATACTGTCAATGTCGACAATATCACGTGTTTTGAAAAGCGTGAACCCATCGATGACGTAGAAGTGATCTCTGCCAAAGAGCAAGAGACCCTCGTACACATCCAGCCCCTGGATTCTGGCACACCGGAACATGCAGATGATTCGCTCTCCTGGTTCTAGGAGTCGAAGTATGGAGGCCTGGCTGTCTAACTGACCGTCTCCGCCGATAGATGCAGCTGGATTGACAGAGGTAACAAAGGGGAGGGGAGCCTTAATTTAATTAATGTAGGTATCCTTCCTACAGTAGTACAACTTAATATTATATTAGAAATTATGTAATTATAAAAATCTGAGTTTATGACATTTGTATATTTATGTATTGTATCTCTAATTATAGTGCATTGCGCTCTTTATCGAATAGTTCACAGGAAACATTTGTTTTTAAGAATTCTACTTTATGTGAAATTACTGCAATGATTACATAACCTGCAACAGTAGAAATAAACAAACAGATACTGTGTTTATGAACACTTGACCACTGAAATAATTCTATATTTTTAATGGCTGCTAATTCAAATAAAATATTAGTAAAGTTCCAATATATTCTAAAAATTCTAATTATTTAAATATTCCTATTTAAAAACATTAAACTCTAATAATATTCATTTGTCTAATTCGACTAAAACATATCAGAATTTGGGATCTTTGAACTCACTGGAACCAGCTCCAGACGAAGCCATACCTCCACTAGGAGTTTGTTGGTCACCCTCTTCTGTGGTATCCGATCCTTGGGCCCCAGAATCCTTCCCTTCTTCCTCGATCTTGTTGGGTGGAGCGGAGAAGCTAGGTCGACGGAGCAACGTCTCTGTCTGGCGAAGTGACACTAAGGAGAACAAGAGATATAAACAGAATCGGATTATAGCTTGTGTTCTTCAGAAAATGAGAATTAAATAAGAAGCTCAACAAAATTAATAAAAATTAGGAAGTCGTCTAGTTTGAGGTACATTATATTCTGTGTAATTCTTTTTTACAAAACATTGGCAGATTCAAATGGCACATTGAACGTTTATTTATGTACAGCTTAAAAAAGATATTAATAATAAAAAGGTATAAAATTACAACGATTTTTTGATTACGTATTATATAATTATTAGAGCACGAATCAGCCAGAGTAGGTACCTTTGCTTTTGAATTTTTGCGCGTTTTTTTATTTCAATTTAAAAAAAAGAGGATAATTATTGTTAAAAGAATTACAGATGCCATTTTTATATTCGACTACACCGATATAAATATTAATCAGTGTGTATAATAAACGATTTCTCATGCTTCAAATTTCCTGTTGTTTAACATTCTAAAGATTTTCTTTGAAACTAGTAAAACATGTCATATAAGAATAATTTTCAAAAATGATTATATTCTTTTCGATAGGTATTCATGCCTGTCCGTCCTGATTACTTCAAACCCAGCTGAGATAGGTGAGTAGCAGATGAAACTCACACTCTGCACTGGCCTCAATGATGTTGATATCAGTCTCATCGATGACCTCAACAGTCTCCTCCTCGGGTGTTAACGTCTCGTCAGGGAGAAGCGCCTTGGACCGAAAGTGTGCCCAGTAGATTCGACTGTCTCGACTTACCGCCACCTTGTACTTAGCCGGACGCTGAGTAATCAAGTGAAAGGTACTTGGTGATAAAAGTTAAGGTGGTCAGACTCTGACCACTTAAATCAGAGCTAATTTTTGACAAAAGTTAAGGAGGAAGGATGCCGACAATTTAAATCAAAGGTATTGAGTGATAACAGTTAAGAAATAGATAATATGCTTAAAAATGGCGAAATTAGTTTAAACACAACGAAAAAACGACTACTCATTTATGAGTAATACGTCATGACTCAACTGAGATGCGTGCGATTAAATTTATAACTATGCTTTATAAGTATTACATAGTGTTTGTAAGAAGAGGTTTTGAGTGGTTGATTTTGAGTTATCGAAGGAATAATTTTTGAAAACAGAAATACCGAGTTAAAATATAAATTATGAGGATACCTGGCAGTTTATTTTAATATAAATTTTTTATTGGGAAAATTTAATTAAATTAAATTTGAAATTTAATTATTTTAGTTTCACTAAATTCATTTAATGGTAATTATAATGAATAGAAAACTGTGATTAAATGCCTATTTATGAGAGATTATAAATGTAGACGCTATAAATGTTTCAATTCTTTTATAAAGAAGCAAGCATATAACATTATGTAAAATAATGACAAATAAATTTGTAAAAATTTAGCGGGAACAAAATATATATCATTATTGATCGCTAAATTTATAAGAAAAATTAAAATTATTTCAATTTAAAAAATCGCATAAATAATTAAAAATTAAGATTTGTTTATATATATAATACACATATTTCACTGAATACATTGGCAAGCAATACATTAACGAATTAGAATAAATATATTAAATGAATAATGCAAAGCAATTAATCAGCTGTTGGCAGTAAAATAAAAATGCTAAAATGATATGGTATTATTAAATAATCACAATGAGTTTTATCCTTAAATCCAGTCAATCATTTATGTGTATTATGAGCGTAATGGTATAGCTTCACTACTCTACCTGATGTTATTAATCTTCGAGTCTGTAAGTAAGTAAGTATGTAAATAATAATTAATTAATAATTTCTATGGCGCGTTTTTGGATGGTTTCAAGGTATCTTTTGTGTTCAATCGTGGCCGAGGAGGGCCAAGTGGGGCGGGCAGCAGTAAGATAATATGGATCTAATGAGTGCAGTGTAAGCGGTAACTATATCAGTGAAAGGAAGAATCCATCTCTTCAGGATTCAGAGAATATAGATCCTACAGCTTGAATTCTTTAAGATTCTGTTTATGTGGTTGCCCCACGGAAGTGTTTCATTTATTGTCCCGCCGAGTAGTTTGATATCAGCCAGTGTGTCCTGATACACAGCCCGTAGTGTCCTGGACACGAATAAGTGACCAGGAGTGTTGTTGTTTCTACAGGATTGCTATTTGGAGTTATTATGTTTTCCTTTTGTTTAGCATCATGTTTTATATAAGCATCCATGTAATCACAGCGTTCAGTCTTCTGGTTGTTTGATAATAATGAAGAGTCATCGACATATTTTACAACTGCATTGATATCCTTCACCAAAATAGGGCAAAGGAAGGTTTCCTGTGGAACTACAGGAGGGGCGGTAGAGAGCCGTAAAGTTCTAGTTTCTTTGATTTTAGTATGATGCTAGAGGAATTTTAGGAAGGACATGAAATCCCGTAAATATAATAATCCATAATAAATATAAGATCGTTTAATATATCCACCTATAAAACTCGATGCTAAAAATATGACCCGTGAAATAGCCCAGTTTCACACATCAGCTACTAAAATTTAATCTAGATAAGATTTACTTAGTCCAGCATGAGAATTTGACACATTATTTTCAATTATCTAGTGCTAAAAAATAAAACTCAAGGATAGGAGAGTAACTGACCTCTTGTGACCGGTCTCCTGTGGAAGTGGGCGACCTGCTATTGAGTGTGTCAAAACCGCCTCGATGTGGATAGTGTTCGTAGAAGCGATCATTTCGGATCATTTTTTTGCGCATCCGATGTGGTCCCTCGGTGGTGTCCAGGATCCATTTGTCCAGTATGTTGTCCCCTGAAGGTCCCCAAAGACCCCGTTCACGAGTCAGCTCAAGCTCCATCGACTGCCATTCCGACTCCACGTAGCGGTGCATAAAGCCTTCGTTCTGTAGTTATGAGAAGCATAAAAATATAATTTATATAATTTGTAAAATTAATGATCTGTTATATTTTAGACTACTTTTAAAGTAGTAAGTAGAAAAATGTATACACTGGTATAATGTGAACAATTATTTTTATCTCTTAAATTCACGAAAATTATTCATACATCTAGTAAGAACACAAAGAAAATAAAACTTTTAATTTACTAATATAATTTAAACGAATAAATAAAAAATGAAATTATATAAAAATGAACAAAATATAATTGACATATTTTTATGCTTATAACTAGTAATATAATATTATACAAGTTGGTTGTTATGAAGTTAATTTGTCCTTTAATACAAGCTATTAAAACGCATTGAGTAATTCAGAAAATGTAGATTAAAAAGGTATACTGTTTAATAAGTACACATCATAATTATGTTTATGCCATAGTTTATCTAATTAAACTTTTTCCAGATTTCGTATCAAACATACCAAATGAAATTGTTTGTATTGAAAGTCGATGAGTTCTTTTACAACAGCTGTGTGTGGTGGAATCCATAATCGAGCCTCCTTGAAAATAGAGAGTGAATGATTAACAGAAGCGAATGGTTAGGGTTTCAATTATAAGATAGCCAATTAAGTATTAAATAAATTGCCAAATAGAGCAAGTAATATATAAAATAATTCATCATATCCATAGAGTAATGATTAAATCATTAATTAATCATTACTCTATGATCATATCGTATAAAAGTTAATATCAGTAAGACAATTTGCAATAATACATGTAAGTTGTAATATTTCAAATAGTTTGCATGACAAATCCATTTTAAATAATTAATAGAATTTTATAGAAATAATTATTTTCAATAACGTAAAACAAATATCTATAATCCTATACCATTGATTATTCAAATACTAAATAAAAATATAATCATCTTCGTGCGAATATGTTAATAATGTAAGAAGAAAAAACTTCTATTAAGCATTATTAGAATTATAAATTTATAGGAATATAATTACTTAAATGTTATTTCTTTGAAAATTTATGAATGGATAACGATTTGTCCAATTTAAAGTATCATAATTTTAGTGTTAATAAAGTTGAATATTTACTATAAATTCATGAAATATTTCGATTAGAGAATAACATTTTCTCTCATTGTTAATCGTTGGTAACAAAACCTTATTTCATAAAATTATTCAACAAAATAGAATACAAATAAATAATACAGAAAATAAATTGCAGACCTTTGACAATTTTTAAGAATATAAGTACCTTGAATATGAAGTCAAGCAAAAGCAACCATGACCACAGACATGGGATATATGAAGATAGTTTGTATTTTCATACATAGCGTGTACATGACAATTCACTCCTTATCGCCAAAAACTAATAATATTTCCATTTTCCAGATGGGTATAAAAACAAAATTCCATGTCAAAGTACCCATCAAATTTTAATTTACGGTTATGATATCTCAAGGCAATATGTTTGGATCATATAAAAATGTTGATTTGATTTCTTGCTATTCATTTCATACACAAAGGCTCGGAGATGAAAGCTGAGAAAAGTGAAAATTCTTCGATTTATGAAATTATTAACTAATACATATATAAATCTGAAATTTAAAATAACTCAGATATCGATTAAGCGTTTAGTCATGGCTGAAGGTAAGGTAATTTCTAGATCTGATGGATAGCCAAAAAATTAACAATTTATATGAAGATTGTCACACTGCAAGACCTCCTCCTCACCTCATAGGGCATATGAACAGGACTCCCCTTTCCCACGATTGCTCCTGCCAGTCCCCCCACTGCCGCATGTCCACCGTCACCTCGCTTGGACCCGCGCACCGAGCCGCCCCTGTCACTCCCACCGCCACCCACTCCACCGCTCGCCAATCGGAGAACACCACTCGACATTCGCGTCAACTTAACCGATATCTCCCGGTGCAGGCCCGCTGCATGTCCACTACTGCCGCTACCACTGCCACCTCCCCCGCTCGAGTGCCCGCCGCCTGTGATACCCTGTGCGTCGCTTGGGCAGCCATGTCCCCAACAGATGGGGTCCTGGGGCCCGGAGAGGCACTCACCTTCGATGTGCCCAGTCCAGGCTTTGAGAGCGGCTTCCTCGAGGAGATGGATGACTTCTACGAGTTTAGGAGGATACTGGCTTCCCGAGGGGTTCAAAGGACACTTGATGTACTCTTCCATGGCCTGAAGTAAGAAATAAGAAGTTATCAAAGCAAACAAAAGTATATTAATGTGCGACATAAAGTACACTATAATGTTACTTTCAAACTTGCCGATTCATACTATATTGGAATTTAAAGGCTTAAATTTGCGAGAATTACTTAAAAATATCTAGTATAGTAAAAATGCGAAGTTCTAGAAATTAAACCGGTCTAACAACGTCAATATTTTTAATTGTCAGATATTTAAAGTGCAAAATTAAGACGTATTTGGTATTGGGTTTGCTTCAATTCTATTCAAAGTTGATTGTAAAATAATCAAACATAAATTCATCTAAATTTGGTGCATACATTAAATGTATCGTATTGTATTGGAAAATAGAAAACTAATTGCTGTTAGTTAGTAAGTCATTTGCTGAACGTTTTTTTTGTAATGAATTTTATTTTTAAAGGACACATTAAAGTACAGTCAAGTATATTAAATATTTAGTAGACAATAAAAATATAATATACGAAAATCAACAAATAATTCATAATATTATAATTAACAAAACAAAATAGTATATAGTTTTGATAAAGTATCCTCACCCCCTTATTGCCGGCATAGACCTGGAGCCAAAACCTCTCAGCAGTCTTGGCAATAGCTGTCAACTTCTCCCCGCCACCCCCTCCAGCCTCAGCTGTGACAAGCTTGATGAGTACATGCACGACACACATGAGGATCTCCGGATCACCTGTAAAGGCCGAAAATACTAGTCCACCCGTGGAGTCGGGCGCACTGGACCGAGGGGAAGTGATCTCATTGAGCGTGGTGAGGAGAGCGGCCTGTTCGAGGGAGGAGCGGAGAGGTCGGGACACTTGGAAGAGGAGGAGTCGGTTGAGGGAGCGTTGGAGAGATTCTGTGTTAAGATGGCGCTTCCGGGATTGGCCGAGAAGACGGTTGACGAAGAAGAGAACCTCGCGTGCCTCCCCGGTGTACATCTCCTGCGCAAATAGAGGAGTCGTGAACACAGCTGAGGTGCTAGTTAATATACTGAATGCCCCAAAAGTTTGATACATAATACTAACAGAGCAAAAATGAGAAATTGTTAGCAAACCATCGTTTGTAGCTGTATCCATTCGAGTATAAATTCTATATTATTCTGCACATATAAGGTTTAATTGATATAATTAAGAGACAGAAGCTAGAAAATGATAGATTAAAAAAAATTTGGACTATTGCATAGTATGACAACAGAGCATATAAGAAAGCCGATAATTGTTAGGTTAAAAATACAACAAAAACCCTCTTTCCGCTAATTGTTTATCCCATTGGCACCAAACATTTCTTAGAACAAGCTGTACGTTTTAAACAATAAAGAGCTGGTCGTCCAAAAAAGTATTAAAAATAAATGTGTAGAAATGAATTAGTATAGTTTTTAGTCCGCTCAGTTATAATACGATTGTTAAGTCATATTTGATTAGGTTCTTAAATAATAATAAAACTTAGATATTATAATAATTTTCTTATAATAATGTATTATTTACAAGTAAATTTTTCTGTAACACATTGTACAAAAATGGTTTAGAGTGAGAATATTACATTATAATAATTGAAATATATACATTAAGAGCGCAGCACATGTTTTTTAAATCTTCTAAAACGAAAAAGTCCCTAAATTACGTTTATTGAATTATAATATAAGATAGCCAGTATATCATATACAAATGAAGCAATTCTTACAATTAGCTGGGAAAAGTTTTCCATTTTTTTGCAGTTGACACCAGAAACATTTTTTAGATTTTTAAATTTAAGTAAATATTCCATTCAAAATTGTAATATTATTAATTCACATAATACAAAAGATAAATAATGAATTTATGAAATCTGTAAACTGAAAAGCTATTCAAATTTTGAAATAAGTGTGGCTTTTTTCTGCGCGTAAATATTTCATAATCTGGGAACAAAAATGTGCACTGAGTACTGTGTTGCTTATAATAGATATTACCTATACGCTTAGAGCTCATGGAATAAAGAATTAATAGCGTTATGACTATTGAAGAAAACGAAATCAATGATGTGTGTAGTAAATACAATACAATTTACTAATATTTTCTTGAAATGACACAATAAAAAACAAAATCATCGTTATACAACACATGTTTTGTAAAATAAAGCAAACAAGAGAAACTACCTATATAGTTAAAAAGCATTTCAACTAAAAAAGCAAATTAGAATTAAATGGTAAATTATAGTTATACACTAGCCCTACTAATTCAATAAATATGATTAAGCTATTTAAGTTTATACATGCTAACCTGCCACAGTTTATCGACGCATCTCTTAGCCAGATAGAAGACATTGTTAGGGACATGTGAGTAGTTGCCACCGGCCGGAGTTGGCAGATTCTGTCCGGTCAATATCTCAGCGTCGAGAAAATGTTCCATCATCGTTTGCAGGAACATAGTCTGGAACTCCTTTTGTTGATCCATAGTGGAGTTCTCAGGACCACCCTGTTAAAAAAACCAACATCATATCGTTAGTGCAAATTAATTATCCCTTCATAAGAAAAGGGTATCTAGCTTTTGTGGTATTACTTCAAGTAATGAATCCAGCAGTTGATAGGGTTCCTTGCAATGCTGAAACGTGAGACTGTCAGTGAAGATGATCTTGAGGAATGCAACTATCATCTTCCGACTTGGATGGTCAGTTAGTCTGGTGTCGTCAGAGGATTTGTAGGAGTCTTCAACATTGGAGGTGGCCTGAAAAATAAGTGAGTGAAAAAGTGTTACCTCTGATTACGTATTCATGTATATAAATTAAGGATTTTTCGCTCAATTACCAACAATAATCAAGTTTTAACCGTATTTCAAAGTTTAATAAATCTGTAACTATAGCATTATTATGTTAATACACAATTTAAAAGTAAAACAGTGAAGATTTAAAGATTTATTGTTTAATAATAGCATTTTAATAAATAGTTAAAAATTAATAAATCTGAGAGTTTTATACAAAATTTAGATAAATCATTAATTATTTCCACAAATGCTCATTTTGTCTACAAAAATGGCCAAAAAATATCAGAAACTATTTTAAAAATTTGATACAATATTCAATTTCCCAACTATGTATATTGGTCACTGCATCAAGTAACAAAACTCTTAACTATTGAAAAGATTTTTCTAAATGAAAAACGATGGCCAATATATAAAACTTCAACAAAACAACTTTCATGATTGCTGGATAGGTTAAGTCAATATTATCTCAAGCTGTGTCAGTGTTATTCGTTTACTTTCTCTACTTGATAGAATACAAATTAGGTAAATTGAGTTAAAATAAATGTATACTGAAGGGGTCATAAGTTCGTTCAAATCAGACAGTTTTATACACAAGAAAAATAACAAATTTCCGATAACATATTCCGGCAATATTTTCGTCCATATGATATTTATAATATACGTGCGTCAAATTAAAAAATATTCCAAATCACAAACTGGGATTAGTATTAGTCACTCTATCCAAATTTGTATACATATATTTGTATAATATACATATATAGAGAACAGAGCTTATCACACAGAATATGAATAATATTAACTCCGAAAATATATGTATGGTTATTTACCAAATAATTTTAAAAATAACTTTCCGAATTTTATTAAATTTAGCTTTAACTTTTACTTTGAGTAAATAAAATTAACATTTTCTAAATTATCTGAAGAGATGTTAAAATTATTTGGAATAATATTTTTGAAGGTTTCCATCGTTGAGAATAAGAATTAAAAATCCAATTTTTTGTTTACAGATTGCATACATAGAATAGTTTGGACTCACAGACTCGTCAGTGACAGCATCTTCGGTGGATCTGACGACCAACTTGGGGTTTCGGATGGATGTATCGGTGTCTACTGGAAAGAGAGTGGAAGCAAGGCCTGTGAGGAAGTCCGGTGTTCGTGCCAGACAAGGAAAACCGACATAGATGTTGGACTGGTAGAGGTATTGGAGGAACTGGAGCAGTGTGATTGGGTAGTCTGAAAGCCAAGTCAGGTCACCTTCTGCGTTTGACTGAAGAGAAAGATGCTGTTCAATGGTATAATTATTTCCAGTTCTAAAAACAATGCCGCAAAGAAAAGGTCACACAAAAATATTACATAACATGTGATTTATCGGTTATGAATTTAAACTTATTTTTGATTGGGATTTATCGCACGTGTTTAGTTTGGTCATAATGTTTAGGTTAGGGCGAAATTTTATAACAACTGTCATTAATAGCGGTAAATGATATTCATTTTGGTTCCCTGAAGTATCAATTTTTCAATATTTCGCAATTAATATAGAGATGAAAGTACTTTAAACATAATTTTATATATCCTCACTAAGGTTAAATTACATGATAGTTCGTTAAAATATTGGTAGTATAGCTGTCAATGTATGAAAAAATTATTCGTAATAAGTCACACATTGTAAGAAATCAGACTAATTACATAATAACAAAGATATAATTATATAAAATGGATTTAATACTCATAACAAGAAGCTTTATATAATGCAATTTTTCTCACGATATACCTTGGTGTGGGATTAATTATAGATAGATATGATATTATACTATTCATTATTTGTATTGTTCTATGTGGGAGTATAATTTATAATTAATATGGTACTAATTTTAGCTTTCTAATTTCTATACTCATTAAAAATACAAGTCATATACACAATTTTAAACTGGGTCACAATACTGTGAAAGGGATATGTTCTTTGACAGTTATAGAAAGAGTTGCTTTTACATTTTTGAAATACTGATTTTGTACTTCGTAAATCCAAGAAATAAGTAGAGTGCGCCATTTTATAAATTTTCAGAAACTGACCTTGTTGATCATAGCCCGGGTCATGGCAAGAAGAACATGTGCTGCCTCAGGACAGAGATCCGCCGGTTTTAGCTTCTTCCCACTGGCGGAGACGCTAGTTTGCGGCTGTGGGGCCTGATTGGGACCACCCTCTCCAAAGATAAAGTTGTACAGGTTGTCCAGCTCGAACTGGTGGTTGGCCAAAAGTAGAATTCAAAATGAGGATATACTAAGGATGTTACTTGTAAAAAAGAACCATAGTAAGTTGCATTTTATAGGCTTGTTAACTTTCAGTCAACCTTTTCGCTTTTATTGTGGAAAGTATTGTGCCATTTATTTTGGCACGTAGTATATATTATATATTATTATGTAGAATAAACCAGTAAATATACTACGAAATTATCTATTATACAACAGAAATCAACAGTTTTATTTAAATTTCTGTTGTTTACTCAATATAAATATTTTAATTGTTAGAGAAAAAACTCAAAATCCAGGGTGTTAATTAAATATACGATAATAAAAGAAAAGTAAACAAATAAAAATGATGAGGATTAGTAGTAAAATAAAACAATCAAGACTAAGGTAAAATTATACAAAAAACATTATCTAAAATTAGGAAATTGCTATAATTTAAGTATATTTATAATCCATTTGATACTATATATTGAAGCCTGTAAATGTGATGTAATTTTGTTCGTGTTACTATTAAGTTGCAATACCAAATAAATTATTTAGAAAATAATAAAACAATTATCTTAATGAAGAATAGTAATAGAAAATTACGTGTTCAATCGCACAATAACTAAGTGTTTTTATCTTTACCCAATCGGTGAAAATGTTGAAAAAGAACACGTAAGTAATAATTTTATTAATGCTATTATACGCTTAAATATGATAATACATATTAATGTAGATGAAATTAAATTAAATCGCTGAAAAGTTAAGTTTCTATATTGTTTTTAAATGACAGACAAACTATAACTGAAAACAAAAAATATAAATTTATTATTCAATATGACACATTTAAAATAAAAACATTACAGTGTTATATTAGAAACCATTACATAGGTGTATAAGTGTATAAAAGTCAGAGATTAATGTAGACTCTGTAGCAACATGCTAGAGGTAAATGCAATCGTGTAAATAATGAAAATAACATTATACGGTAAAAACTATAGTTTAGTAATGCACGTTTATGTATACATATGTATATCATAATAAAATGATACATATCTACTGAATATATTATGTGAGCAAAATTCGTAGTACTTTTAGGATTAAATAAATAAGTAAACATTAAGACTCCTGATAAGTAGGTATATTGTAGATCTATGACTAATATTAATACAGTGACAATAATGTACCAATACTTTATAGTGTTTCTCTTATAGGTTAATAAAATTAACATCAATCCTACTAAAAATAATTGAATTTATAAAAAACTATATTTCTAAAATAAACAAACTGGACATTAATACAAATTCTGAGAATTGCACGTTAAAAATATTACAAATATATTGCAAATTGTTCAATTTGAAACAAACTAAAATATTTATTACCAGAAAGACACAAAATTCCCGATTATAATACTATATTAAAGTATAGAATTCTACAGTATAGTATATATATGTACTTCCAATGTCGAATTATATGATATATCCAGATTAATATCCAATTCTTAAATATCATCTGAGCATAGCTTAAGAGATGACAGGATGACACTGACGAATAAACATGCCATTGTTCCAAGTTATATAGGGGACAATAAATAAGTTGTATATACGATATATTATACTTTCATAGCGATGTAGCAGGTAAAATACGGCAAACGATACTTTATGTGTAGTACTTAGTTAAAAAAAAAATTTCACATCAAAGGGAAGAAAATTACAAAACAAAATGTTTTCAGTTCTTCGTAAAAAAATATCTTACCAATTAAAAAATATCGTTCTGCATGTGTCACCTAGCGGGAATATTATGTCATTATTATGATGATCAATGCAGTAATAATTAATAGACGCGAACTATTTCAATCATTTTAAAAAGAAAAAATCGAATTAAAAATATAAATTCAATAACAAAAAACAATGTGCAACTATAAGTAGGTGATGAGTGATCGGCGATTATTAAGAAACAAACCGACAACAAACAAAATATTCTAGTCTAATATTTTAACTTATTTTCGTAACTAAATCTAATAGGCAAGCAGTTTTAAGTGTCTTGCGCTATAAATTATAATTAAATACGGAAATAAGAACGGGAATGAAGAATGAATGGGCATAGAAAAAACAGAGAGCGATCGTAAACTGGAGAGGATTGAACGGGAGGGTAACTGAAAATCTAGCAACAACACTGAGTGTATAGGTACCTAATCCAATTAAAATTATATTAATAATAATGTTATAAAAATGAGCGACTGGCGTATACCGATCACAAATTTTGTGACAATAACTTGGCCTGGAAAGTATTTTTACCTGGGAAGCAACTCCCGGAATTATATCCGAGTCTGTCAGATAAATAGTCTGGCGTGGCCGCAAGAAAAACGGAAAGAATAAGAGGGAATAGTAGAAAAAGAAGAGATTAACATATTATTCAGTTTGTTATTCTTTCTTCTAACAAGATAAAAATAACAGTAAATTCTTGTCTGGGAGATGTGATGAAACGAAAATCAAGAATTCTAAGAATTTTAACTACTAAGTGATCAATAAATATACTGTAAAAATTCTGATTATGTAAGATAGAATAGATTAAATAAGAAGGAGGCTGTAATAACATTATAAGATGCTGATGACATGATATTATACCTGAAGGTAATAATTTTGTTATTATACGAGTACAGCTATCTAGCATAAATAATCAAAAATATTTAAAGCAGAAAAAAAGATTGACTAAATCACATTGACAAGGTACATAAAACAATCTTCAAAGTATACAGAAGTATACTTCAGCATTTTTAATAGCGATACGTTAATGTCACTTGAAAAAAAAAACAGGAATTAATTCGATATTATTAATATAGCTAGGAAGACAAAAGAAGAATCGTGTTTGAAAACAGGTAAATTATATATACATTTATTAATGCTCAAAAGTGAAATCTAAAAGACACTTAAGACGAACAGATGCACAACGATAAATATGTTTACCTCCATGCTATCAAGCCAGGCATAAGGTGATGTGTTCTGGAAAAGGACAACATTGTTATATCTATAAGGATGAAATTATTAACAATTATGCATCTCTAATGCATGATGGAGTGAAAAGCCTCTTTTGTTAAGATTTTAAATATTGTGGAAAAAATAGGAAATATGAAATTAATGTTACAATATAGACAATTAATGAAAGACTACTATATCTAATGAATGACAGATAAGAATAAATGAAAAAATACATTATTAGTCTCAAACTACAAACGTAAATTACTAGTAGTAAAATATCGACATAATAATGTAATTTCAGTAGCCTATACACCATTCGATGATTTTAGATAGATATTATTTTAAAACATTTTAAAAGCTAAATTTGTATATGACGTTTCTAAAGGACTCTAAAAGAAAGATTCCTTATCTCTTCCCAATTTCCATAAAATTATATGTATAATGGATGCTATTGCTAGTTGCACCTAGCAGTCATTTATTACAAACAAATATATTCTATCAAATATATCCTATAAAAAAATCTTTTAATAATTATAAATATTATATTATATAAAGAAAAGAAATGTGAATAAATAAATTGCAAACGGTGGGGCATATCAAACATAAATGCGAAGAAAATGTAAAAGTAGTTTATATCTTCTCGTATAATACAAAAAACTCTAAAGCGAATGATAATATAAGACTTTTTAATAATAATCGATAAAACATCAATACATCAATTTAATTTTCTATCAAAGTTACCTCAAAATCAATAATAAAGAGCTTTTGTGAATTTAAATATAGTATTCAGCGAGCAAGAAACGGAATAGATGATAATTTAGTGAAGAAATGCATTCATAAACAATATTAAGTAAGTAATAATAAATAAAGCTAATAGACAAAAGAAAAAAAGAAGATAGAGGTAGGTACTGAAAGATTCTCACTTTAATATTATTCGGGAGGCCCTTAACTTTGTTACCAAGAAGGAGAGCAGTGAGTAAAAAGTAGAGTTCAGGCAGATTACAGTGAGCCGGCAGCAGATTCCTCAGAGCCAGGAAGCCCGGTTGATGACACGCTACATTGTTGATCTCACGGATGGCTGTGCAACTGCTGCTGACACGGGCTGCTGAGTTCCGACTAGATTCGTGCACTAGGGAGAATTAGGTCAAGGTCATAGAAAATTAGGATACAAGAAGACTCCTGATAATAGTAGCTTGATACTGGCATTCTCGTATTATGATTTGCTTTTAGAATTTTTTGTATATAAAAAAGTATTATATTTCCGTTGGTAGCATTGAAAGCAGAAGAAATTATTCGAATCTGAGGTGCTGGGCAATATTTTGTCGTTAAGCAGCATCGCCATGGGAACCTGTCTGACTTATATATTGGCTAAAAATATGCTATCAAATTATTATTGTTTAAATATTTCGTTTTAATTAGTGCAAATTATTAGCTTTCAATAATTGAATCCGTAAATCAGGATCTCCACCATATATGGTAGGGATACATTTATTTTAAATGTGGCTTAAATCTCATCTCATTATAATTTTACAGTGACTTACGGATTTCATTTAAAATGAGGTATTTTTTATTGAATTTTAAAATTACTAAATTGCTTTAAATAATGAATTTTTACAAGTTATCATCGAGATTTAAATTAAACAACAAATTATATCTTGTTAACAAATTAAATGTGTAAAATTGTAAAATTTAGTAAAGTACGGAATATATTTTTCCTAGTTGGTCCGCCTGCCTTTATTAAGGCCGGGTTATAAAAGGATAAAAGGTTCCGCCTTTGCGTAGTCGTTCTCTTTTAATATAACAAAAACAGAAATGCAATCTGCAATCTGTATATTACCATTAATAATTTACCAACATGCAATTACTATAAAAATATCATAATATTAAAGGCCCTTAGGTGCATGAATAAGGGAGTATTAATATAAAAGAATAAGATCCAATATATGGATGATTTACTATACTGCCAAATCACGTAAAATAAGATATATTTAGAAACCGTTTTTGCATAATAAATATGTTTGTAAATACTACGCATAAAAAAATTATACATTTACTCAAATATTTATAACTAATATTATACAATCAGCGTATAATAATATTTTATGACAACGCCCTTTCCATACAAAGATATTCTGATAAATATATACTAACGAATTATCTATACCTACTAATAACATTGAATTCAAATTTTTAAAAAAGTATGCGCTTCATTTCATTGAAGTATTAGTGAAGTTTAAAAAAATTATATAATATACTTATTTTATATTAGACGATGTAAGTTCTCTTGATACTCATCTACCAATAGTATAAATATAGAATCTTAAAACTGTCAAAAATAAAAAGCATTCTCTATATACAAAGCCCATGCAAACTTGTTTAATACAAAGTGGGCGAAAAATAGCTTTCCATTTATTTTGGAAACTCCAGAAGGTAGAAAGAAAAGGATAGATAAATCATGACATATTATTTAGAACACTGTTAAACAAAGTTAAACCATCATACCCCTTTTATACCTGCATATATTAGATAGGTCAAAACAATACCCTTTCATTTTCAGTGCACAAAAGATGTACTTTAAGTACAACAAATATAAGGAAAAGGTAACATAACATATAAGTAACTACCTAGGTTTTCTAATGATTAAGGTTATACTCGTAACTTTTTAAATCTGAATCTAGACAGAAATGATGCTAGAAAACAAGTAATTACCGAAGACATAAATTGACCATATTTATTTATAATAATCTGTAAAGTAGCAAACACACTATGGTATTGTGTTTAAGGTACATAGCTAAATATATGTCTAATATGCATATAAAATCAGTCGCTTAAAATAATAATTGTGCGAAGTAAAATGATATTTTGAGAAAAATTAAAAGGTTCAATTTTCATTGTTATTGCCATTTTATTTGTGTATTCATTTCAAAATGAACATTAGCTGTAGATGCATTGTGACGTTATGTTTTGGTTTAATTTAGGATGCAAAATCTCCCTGATAAATAATTAATTTATAAAATATCTCCCTTAGCTAACTATATTCGCATTCACTGAGCAACTAATAAGATTCAAATGTTAAGATCCAACTTAACTTGTTTAATTATGAATCCATTAAACTAATAAAACAAAGTCCCTAAAATATTAATAATACATTTTACTATACTAATACTACTATAATAATTAATTAAAAATATGTTATTAATATATATAATTATGTTCATTGCAGTAAAAAGCCGAATTTCTTAAATCTCGATAGCACCTAACTAATAAAGATTTACAATTTATAACAAAAATAATTTTTAATTAAAATATTTAACAATAAGTTAATTCAAAGCCTTAAGAAATATAATATTCAATGTTTAAGAATTACAAAAATATCACTACTAATTTATTTAAATCCTGCATAATTTAATCGACTAATTTCAGTTTCTTGCTATAAACTTACATCGTTTCTTTGATTCTCACGCATAATTTAATTGAAGAATATTCAAATTCAAACAATTTCACGATCTTCCAGCGCAGGATGTCAAGTAAAGCCAAAACCAATGTAACGCAACAATAGTTTCCTATGAGAAAATGTACTGCAGGAAAACAAGTACAACTTTTCGAAATTACAGAGGAGTGCTTTGAAATCTAACGAACAGATTAGGATAGATAAATATTTAAAGCAACTCACTAAGCAAAAGCCCGTGTCGTCGCTGCAGAACATCATCAGTTCCTTGGAGCCAGCCCCCACAAAGAGCTCCCTCACGGAACCGAGCCAAGCTGGCCGGGATGGAAAGGAGCACAAGGAGGGTCCGCATCGCTAAAACCACTGTGCTGCCATGGAGATGGTCCTGCATGAAGAGGAGGAGCCAGTCGAAGCCCAAAACCTTCTGGAACTCCTCACAGGCTCTGTAATTCATCATATACATATTAGGCGATGATTATACACAAGCCGAAATCTATTTATAATTAACCGCAGTGTAATTCATGTGTAAAAAAGTGTATGTACATATTTTCGGAGCGTTTACTACATGACAAATTAAACTGGATTTGGAATCATTGGCATCATTGTATGACACGCCGGGATGTCAAATTAAGATTTCAATTTCCGTTACATTTGCAATTAATAAATGTATTTTGCCATATTTTGTCAGAAATATAATTTAATTAGGATTAACATTTTAGGCTCAGCTACTCATTATATAACCGCCTGGTCGGCAAATAACGGAAAAATGTTGAGGAACATATACTCGTAATTATGGCTATTAAAATGTTTAATATAATTTGAATGCATATGCGTTTAATATATGGATAGCAATACGAAACACAATTATAATAGTTAACATGTATTTCGTCTAAAAATAAATAGATTGTCACTTAAATAATATGTGACTAACACGAATAACATGTAAACAATTACATGTCACACCAAAGATTTTAACTTAATTAAAGTCTGCAGGCTACACTTACTTGACATTGATTGGTTCAGGATTTGTGAGAATGTCGATAATAATTTCAAAACAGAAGTTCCTGATGTAAAGCATTCGTTCCATGTGAGCAGGTGAGCATTCCCCATCAAATAAAATATTGGATGAAGCAGCTTAATAAATGAAAACAAGAGTAAAAATATAAAAAATCAGGTACATACTGATTGGAGGTAAAAACGTTAAGCCTATATTATGCGTTTTATAAGCATGTTACCTTCGGATTCAGACTCAACGCTGCATTGTTTACTCATACTAGCGGAATCGGTTGAGAGATTCAGGTTCGCTTCTGAGGTTCCCAATTTAGGGGTTGTCCAAACCATAAATTGACCGAATCTAAAACATGAGAACAAATTAAATGATCATACATGACACAATAAATTGTAATTAGCGTGAGTAATCATGTATAACACCTAGTTAGTTAATTATTTCGCAAAATTAAAGAAACAACACTAGTTAAGAGACTTTTTGGAGAAGTTATTTTATTATTGTAATTAATATTACAGTTAACATATCTTAATGCTTAAATATTCAAATTCAAATTTAAATAAAATTAACATACTTAATTAAATAAATACATGCCAAAATATGTCCAGTAAAGAAAATTTGCAAATATTGCGTTTCTTTGGGAACTATTTTATCATCATTTAAAAATAAAGCTAATCAATAAAAATGCGAGTTTCAGTATGATGGAGCAACATAAGTGTAATAACTTTATCCACATACTTTTATGTGGAAAGGGTTTAATTTGATATTTGCGAATGTTATATATATATAGCGAGTTCACTAATTGTAAAAAAATGCTTTTCTGATTGACAGAAAGAGGTATACTCCATGTACGTAACTAACTAAGAATTACAAGTTATTTTAGTAGTCCCCGATAATAACATACATGTCATGCACAAGGGATTTAATTTATAAAATATTTGCAACTAATCATTTTCTAAAAACCTCTGAGCTCATAACATATACTTTTTAATGAAAATTCTGTTAATTTTCAAAAATTTGAATTGCCCGACCAGACTGGATAAGCCCAGGAGAAGTAGGCTGTTATCTGTCATCCAGGCGCTTCACAAAGATGCCGAATCATGAAGAATCAGAGTTCTTTAAATTAAAGAGAAAGAGAGTAGTCAAACAGAGTTGACTCCTTGGCTCTCTATACTGATGCACTGGCCTTTGTACAATGCAGAATAGAAGACCAACAAAGAACAGAGTAACATGTAGGCATTTACACTATCCCACAGAGAATACGCGCTGACGATATGTTCCTGTCGAGTTAAAGGGTAACATAGATAGTACACAAACTAAATTAATATGTATCTCAACTCTTCTTGCGAAAAGGTGACACAGTTTTCTGAAATCAATATACAGTCTAAAAATGTCGTAATTGGCGAAAGATTGTTTTTTTCAAAAGTTACAGAAGGAAAAGGCAAGGGTGCAAGACACATGTATAATTAGTCGATCAGACTACAGAGTGACATCAAATGACTGCTCCACATTGGCAAACATCGTGACCAAATTCTGCAAATGATCATATTGACCCAGATGACAAAAAGGAGCACCCACTCAATAAACAAAAAGGAATAAACAGGTGACCTCGAATCTATTTTGTGGCTTCCTCGAGGCTGTAGTGAAGTCTACAATACATCTATATTGGTACTTGTATTATAATTTATCCAGCTCTGAGACCGTTCCAACTCAAAATTATCAATAAAATTGGTTTATTTGTGGCATACAATGTGAACATTAAACATATACTACTATGGTTGATCTCAAAGTAGTATCGGGAGTTTGAACTGCAGAAGTTTATTAACAGACAGTGTGGCTTGCAATCCAGAGAGTCATATACGAATATTAAAGATTAAATAAGCTTCACCCCACTAAACTATTAAAGGGTGATGATCCTATGGCGGACCAAAGGGTTCACACACGTATACCCCTCTTTTGAAATGAATCCATTTAATAATAAATGAATACGTTTAATAATAAATGAATCGATTTAATAATTAATATATTAATTTAATAATAAATGAATACGTATATAAATAAATGAATCCATTTAATATTAAGTGAAAACGTTAAATAATAAATGAAAACGTTAAATAATAAATGAATCCATTAATAATTAATGTATTCATTTAAAAAGAGA
>JAYRBW010011343.1:0-13283 GCA_036023295.1 Invenusta paracnida
AGGAGCGAGGATACGACCTTCTAGTAGCGTCAAGCAAAGTGAAATGAATGAAAACGAACTCGCGCGTTCCTTTTATATTCTTACAGCTGTGTCATTGGCTGAGCGCTGTCTCGATTCTGATTGGACGCGAGTGGAGGTGAAGTGGAAAGGCCCCTACCCTACTACTGAGAATGGCGTTTAATAAATTATATGATTTGTTTGCCGTCTATTGATTTGCGATTGTGTGAGTAAGGCTTGAACTGAACTCAAGCGGCAACTACAGCTAGTACAGTGTATATCGATTATGTGTCTGACTGTTAGCCAAAGACGTTTGAATACATATACTAACCCAAACCAAACACAACAATAGAAAGAGATACAAAATATATTATGTAATATAAACCAGAATGATCACGATGACAATGAAGAAATTGACATTCAGTAATGTGTAAGATATCAATGTCAATTAAAAGTTATGTCAACTAAGTTATGTCAATTAGGCCTATGGGAAATACGATATGTTATCGCGATGTTTATGATTAAATTGATTAAATTGAATATTTTACTTAATTACCTGCGTCGTTTATTTCAGAGATACTGCTTTAACCGCGGCGTTTATTCAAAGAAATACAGTATATTAAAATGATAGATTTTTAGAATGTTCGCTCGTACGCCATATTTAGAAACTTAAATGCAATATATTTTAAAGTATATAAAATTATAAAGATTAAATGAACCTGCCATACATTATTCACCTCTTACTTATATTTGAATATAACTACATATATAAATAGATGTTTTACAATTTATTCTAACACATAATGCAATAAACAAAATTTAATAATTTCCTATCAATAAACCTCGACTATATGAGGTTTTCCAACGATAATCATCTTTAAAAAAATTTGACTCACCTTATCTAAAGAAATTGTAATCTTTGTGAATATAAGTACAACATATGTTTGTAATATATATTTAAGTTTATTATATTATTAATGTATATATAGATAAATAAGTAAATTAAAATGTATGATATATACATTTATAATCGAGACAACACGTTTTCAAAGTTTGTTGAAACTACATAGCAGGCAATCTCATTTGTATTGTCTAAAATTAATACATATTGCACGAAATAAAATAAACAACGAACACATTAGTGTATTCAAATTTAACTATTTGGTTGATTGTGCAATCTAATGAATATGAGTATTTATGAGATAAAAATATGTTTTTTTATAATTATATTGTTAGTACATAAATATTGCATTCAATTTTCAATTTAAATCTTAAGTTTAATAAACAAAATAAGGTACTAAGTATATGCAAGTATTTATGCAAGTTTTATTAGAAGTCACAATTTTTTAAAATTAATAAATGATAAAAAAATTGAATCATTAAAATGTTACTAAATGATAAAATTTTAGAATTAACTACTGCTTTGTGCATATATCAAAATCTCACATCTACTTATATCACCATATCAAAATAAAAGCATGTCATTACAGTCATTATAAAAATAGCATATTTACCGGAGACATTTTCGCAGACATACGCAAGATATATTACGTGCCAATGTTCATTTAGCGAAAGAGCTTCATAAGACCACCTGACTGTGTGATAGGGCTTTTCAGCGTTCTGCATTGAAACGCTGCTTATCATACGTGTTGGCAAACTGATCACTGCACTTTCGTCGCTCCACTGAAGCTTCAATCGAGTTTTACTCGTCAGTGGGTTGTTGTTATCAGCTAGTGAGAATGAGCTCGACACCTTTTTGACTAGTCCAATCCAATACCTCCTAATTTTTCCGATGAATAAAAGTACAAGAAAAGTTTAGTCTTCAATGTATAGACGAAAAATAAAAATCTGTTAATAATTCAAACAAATGGCACCTAATTAAAACAAATCAAAAGGTAAACGATGTCTATAAAACGAATACATAATTTTGTATTACTCGTGGATTATTACAGTAGTTATAAAAATATTAAACTATTTTTATAATACGCTTTACACATTTTAATTTTTACAATTAAATTATGCTATATGATAAATGTTGAATATATATTAATAAATTTCATAATATATTATATACTAGTATACGCTATTTAAGAATAAATTAATTAGAAGAATATGCAAACGAGAGGGCTCATTGATTTGACTAGTCTCTATTTAAAAATGTTTCCCAAACAGTAAACTTATTTGTATTTGGTCAAAGATTCTAAAGAATGATAAGATTCGTCACTGGCGTCTTTTACTATATTAAAAAGTGACTTCAGCCACCATTTTATTTTGGAATAAATAAATTGAATTTACAATGGTTTTCTGCGCTGTTTCTTGTTGCAACAAAAAATTTTACAAATAGTAAAAATAATAAACTATAAGATATTAGTTTATTTACCACTTTTATAATCAGCAAATTCAACTTTACATATTAAATAAAATAATGTATCTATTATTTCTTGCTATGCACCTAACTTTTCTTTCTTTCAATTTCAATTACATACTTTAATCCACTATAAAGTAGAATATTTTTCTAAAGTATTTAGATATACATACCCACTTAGTGTCAATGAGTGCATACATATTATTTGTAGTTTCAAATATATTAATAAAGAAGATTTATTAATAAAAACAGTCAATTTTCAAATGAAAAATGAACATTTTCTAAATTTAAGATTATCATTTTTCGTTTTTTAAATGAAGTTTTATTTTAATTTCTATTGAAATGTTTCTAGGAATCCAGAAAAGATAATTAGAATTCTGTATTATTATTAATTTGTAATTTGTAGTCATAAAACCTGGAATGATATTTAAATTAAATAATTTAAATGATATAGGTTGGTTGTCATTAAAATGGGAGAGTGACTTATACCTCTCTTTATTGAGTAAAATACATTAGATAATCAATTTAATATTTATTGTAAGCATAGGTTATGTGTTACACAGAGACTACCTGGTATCTTCTATAATATCTAGTTTTAAAGATATTCCACTTTTTATTTTAAAATATTAGCTGTCATTTGTGACAAGAAAATATTTCATTGCTTAATATTTTTCTTTAGTATGTATTTGGTATCCTCGATTTAAACAATAAACAACTATATGAGCGGTAATTTAAAAAATAACGGACTACATTTTTCATCCAATATGACTCCATACAGGATTTTTCAAATCTTGATTAACTTCGTTGCTAAGCAACGCAGAGTAAAACAGTCATCACAATTCTGATAGCCCGTGATGTCCTCTAGTTGGTCCTAAAATCACATTGTCCTCAGTTCCCTAGCAACCGAGCTACAGCCGTTTAGGTCAAGGTAATAGATATCGATTTGCAATTTTTGATTTTAAAATTTCAAAGTTAATATTTTTAATTCTAAAAGAAATTTACATGTAAAGCAAATCTCCATCTTACAATTTTTATTTTTTCTATTATATATGAACTTTTGAATTAATCCAGTAACCCAACAATCACATTAGATTCCAGCGACCTCTGCCAGTTACTTTTAGAATGTCACCCTCAGTTAGTCATTATATCTATATAAGTAGAATACATATTTATTTCGAATATTTATCACTTCTGATAATTATCCGGCAAATATGAGTCCATTTGATTTATAATGGAAAGATTGTTAACTGGTTATCTAGTTGTAATAATAGATATATTTTAAATCTATAATTGATATACTGAATGTTTTATTACGCTTTCAAATTATGGAATAATTTATTCTATCTCTTGATATATTAAAACAATAATTTTAAAATATCATGTACCTATATCCTACATATCATTTTAGTCATTCCTTTTGTAGTTAACATTTATCTTTCTCATTAAATTACTTATTACTTATTTTACTTTTACGGTGGACAAGCCCTACCCCTGTGCATCTCTAGTATTTGAGGACATCCGCAATTCTCGCACTATTTAAATTTTTAATACAAATTAAATGTTGTTCTTCCTATCAATAAATTAAAAAACGGGGATTTCAATATTGATTTCTTAAACTAATTAGCTAATTAAATGCTCAATATTATTTTAATAAAACATTCATTTACAAATATCTCCACATTCAAAATTTATATAAGAAGGTATCAATAAAATGGAAGATCAATAAGGTTTATTTATTTATGTTTCAATCTTTGATGCAGCGAATAAAATAATAACACTATATGGAATACATGTCAACAAAACCACTCTAAATATATAAATAATTTTTAAAGTTATTATATGACAGCATCACTTACGTGTAAGACAATCCTAGATTGCTTAAGGTGTCTTGTAAGCTTAAAGCATCATCATCCCCGGTTATTTTCGCAAGACTCTGCTTAATATTTATGCAATTTTCCCACGCTTTATCAAGAGTTACATAAGCATTGTAAATACTATATTTCCCTGAAATAAAATACAAAAATATCAAAAGATTTTATGAGCTTTATAATAATAAGAGTTTTTATATTCAATGTTATCAAAATAGGCATACCTATCTCAAATTATTTTATGTACATATTTGAGTCATACTAATTTAGGAAACAATATTTATGAAAATATTTAGTAAATAATTTTGTTTCTATTGGATTGAGATGAATAAAACATTTAAAAAAACTAACTATTAAAGTTATTAAAATACAAACAAAAGAAATGTAATATTTTTTAACTTTTTAGCTTAAAAGTTTGCATTTTTATTAGAAATGAGCTGGTGAAATAACAAAATTGAAATATTTTAAAGTAAAATAACAAATTTATTCATACTTCGAAGAACTATTTTCTAAAGAATTAATCACATAGTCAAATGTATACAGAGTAATGTAATGTGAATATAAAGATAAACAATTTCGTAGTTCTCGTATATGTAATTAAAAATGTAATTATTATATTTTCTGGTATATTTTGTAAACAAATAAAAAACGAAACTATGGCAAAATATTTAATAATTTACTCTACATACTATTTATAAAATTCAAATTATAAATCTTGAGTAAATATTAACTTTTCTGTGCTTTTCTACACATGCTTATGCATACCTCGCTGGATATCTATATACACATATGTAGTTACATACATAGATATGTATTTATATGTATATACATATGTATGTTGTATACGAGTATATAAATGTCGGCATATAATTAGAAATTTTTTTTGTCAAACGGAAAAGCTAATCATAATTAGATATATATACCTGTAACCATATCCTGACATACGTATGGATAGTAAACTCCGCTGATTATAGTTTGTTCAATTGATAATTTTTGTGCATTTTTCAGGTACATCACTGTGTGGTAAGGTTTCATTGAATCGTCTAAAAACATATAATCCAAGGTGTCGAAACTTGGGAATGAGGTGACATTTAAACCGTCAGATACCCAATATAACTTTTCTTTCGTAATACTCGACATTGGAATTATATTGTCTTGTGTACTAAAAAGATACCAGTAGAGGGATCTTTTCTCTAATCCAATCCAAACATCCGAAAATCTGCAGATAGGTATATAAAAATACATAATAATGTTCTGATAGGTATATATTAAATAAAACGTATAAGCGCATAAATAATTAAATTTTAAATGATAATTATGTGTTCAAAATATTACAATCCAATAAAAAGTTTGATTTTCTTTATACAAATTTCTTATAAAATTATATATGAATATATTATAACATACATATAATCTTTTATGCCAAATACTTTAACTGTTACTGTGAGACAAAAATACATTCATGAAAGCATATACTGAGAGTTTCTGATAAATTATACAATTCAATGCTTTATATATGCATAACATGTCAAAAACAGTTTACCATTTTGTGTGCAACATAATATTCCGTTTTATTACAGAAAAATATTGTATTTCAAACCATAAGAAATATATAAGAAATAAATAAAACTAACACTCCACTCCTTTTGATAGATTGGTGTATCTCGTAGGCATCTGCGTCGGTTGTCATTTTCGCTAATTTCATTTTTTTATTTTCACAGGCTTCCTTGGCATTGTAATACGTACGTGGTATATTTTCGATTGCATATCTACCTGAAATGTTAGTTATTAATACATAAGGTTGTATTCAAGACAATAACATAATGAAAAAAATATCCTAAAGCTCTACATATTCAAAGACAAGGTGGGACAATACACTTTTTGCTTATTTTTAATCTATAAATAAAGTAAAGAACTTAATTACATACTCAATACCAGCCCTCTGCCAATGTTTACTCAACCTCAAAATGCATTCTTAAAAAATAACTAAAATAGATCTTTTCACAGCATAAATAACACCCTCTAAATAAAATCTTCATTTAATAACTGTCATAGAAAATGTATGTAAAAATACTTATTATAGTAATATGTTTAAAATAGTGTGATAAGTCGTCTATATATGTTTAAAAAAAATACATGTTAAATATTGTTTGGGTGGATGATATTAGGATAGTTAAAAATACATGTTAAATATTGTTTGGGTGGATGATATTAGAATAGTTAAAAATACATTTTTTTATAAAAATTAGCATTAATCATTGATACTTACTTCTTGCTTCCAAATCCCCGAAGATATTGTACATCATTAATAAAATAAATCCAATTGAAATCTGCATGGTGTATAATTACTTTATAGACATTTTATTATTACTTATTTATTTGTCAATTTGCAGCAAAGATATTATATAAGCGACAAGATAGGAAACTGTCGTTTAAATAGTAGTTAAATTTGGTTAATAATATAATATCTTTGATTTGCAGTGCGTGCTGAATGGAGAAGTGACATTAAATAAACTCATATATTTATGTTAATGATTAGTCTGTGTAGATTTTCAGATAAACTTGATTGATGTTGTACAATTTTTGTCTATGAAAGGTGACATCTTTTATTGGAGTGCCAAATAAAAAATATCCCCTAAAATTTCTTTCTAAGTCAAAGTAATGGGAGAATTACTTTTCAAGCTCAGATTTAGAATTCCCAATATTTTTCCTAGTAATTCTCTCATTACTAGTCAATCGCCCATTGGTCTCTATACTTTAATGTACTCCAGTTTAAACATCCTATTGTAATCAAACTCTTATTATTATCAATTATTATAGGTTTATTGTTTCAATGGGGAGAAATACACATATTTTTAAATTCCTACACATAAACCTATTCAATCTAGATACATGCTATTCATGCAATTTTTAAATTATATTTTTCCGCAATTCAAATATCAAAGTTATTTTAAAGAGAAAATAATACGTATATTAATGGTAAAGTAAATTTGGAATTGGATACGAATGTATTGTTTTTATTACTTTAGTGAAATTTAGTACAACATTTTCAAAGATATTCTAAGAATTCTAAAGTATTCTACTATATTAGTTTCTCTATATTTCTCTTTTACGTATCAGTGTATCAACATATCTGTTAAATCATTTGATATCGGATAAGACAAAATACTTTATAATTTCTAAATAATACAACTAATTTAATAGGAAAATTAAAAAATAAACCGATAGGATTTTTAGGAGAACATTTCGCAAATTTGTTTAAAAGTTTGTTAAAATCCCAAAAGTGGTCTTGAGGTTGTAATTCAAATAAATAAATATTTGTTACACTATACATATATACGTGAGATTTTGTGATTTCGAAAGGGAAGAAATGAAGTTCGGGAATATGAATGTAGAAACACCCAAATGTAAATCATCAGCTTGCTTTGATCTCCACTTGATCCAAATTATGTGTGCAATATTATTTGATATATTTTGTAGACTTTTGACTCCATAATTATAAATTAAAAATTGAAACAGTACTGCATAATAAAATAAATATAATATAATTCATTAGATTTTCCAATCCGTTTTCATGTAATATATGTTATTACGTAATATAACTAAATGTTTTTGATACATATGTATTAGATCAGTTGTATAAAATTGGACATAAAAGGATATCAAAGTGCTAATTTGTGTGATACCTGCAAGAAATAAAGTATGTATATTGTAACCATTTTAAAAAGATGGCTTTGTATTTTATTATATAAGGGATTAAAGCCAATGAGAACGTTTGAACTATTACGATTTTCTACAAAAAGATGACAGTTTTCATTATTTCTTGCAAACAATAATGAAATTATAAATAATTACATGGATTTCCTTCATATAAAAATACAAGTCTAACAGAATATATTAAATTTATCTTAAATTGTGCTATAAGTATTCTATTTGATAACAGCAATTAATTGTACTTATTGTACGTATTGTATATATTGTAAATTGTATATATATTCTAAAATTAATGATTAATTATTTGTTTACTGTATAGTTGATATCTACAAAATATGCAGAAAAGATCTAAATTCACATTTTAGAAATAAGTTTTTTAATGATTTTGGGACATCATAAATTTCTTATATTTATTTGGAAATAGACATGTACATAAAAATGTATTCCAGTATTGCTCAAATTTATTCATCGTGTGCCCTATGAAGTATTACGAGTCTTGTTTACATTCTTTTATATACTCGGATCAATTTAAAATAATATAAAATTAGAAGACATATAATTTACACTATAAATTATATATCTTTATAAACAAATTATTTGCTAGGATGGGTTGCTTAGTTATCGAGATATATCCGTTTGAAATATATACTCTCTATTATGCGCCAACTTTCGTTCATTTGATCAGGCTTAGACTTTCAGTTAGGTGGTTGCACCTACTAACTTACTGCTGAGTAAGCCATGGACATCTATATAGTAGCTAATGTATAGATGTCCATGAGTTAGTCAATATTATCATATTTACCACACAAATTACTAGAGCAGCTACTTTAAGGTGATCTCACCTTAAGTTAAGCCTGGTCAATAGGTTTTCGGCAAAGCGGAAAGTGTCAGTGACATATGTGGGCACCCACATCTGAATATGAATCAAATATGTATATACATCCACAATATGAAGAACAGTAAGCAATTACAGAAAATTCTGCATTAATTTATGAGCTTGCAGGGTGAAGTTGGTATCAGTGGCAATTTGTTGATACCTGCCGATAAAGTGTAACAAGGCAGTAACTAATCATTCAGTCTTAGTGTTATCTATTTGTAAAAAGTAAGTACCTATTAACACAAATATATTTTTTACAGTTATAATATATGCTTCATTTTTTTATATAAATGTTTGCAGACATACAAAAACGTAGTAATATTTTTTTAATTTAATATATTACGTACATACATAGTACTCTAGAATGTACAGCGCTACCGATTTCTTCAAACCAATGCTTTATAGGTCGATCAAAATATGTAACCATGATGAGCTTAAAAAAGCTTCTTCTCATGTTTCACCAGGATGGTAGCATTAGAATTGCAATGAGGTTTCAAGGATTTGGTCATTAAGGTGATAGTACACGCATAAACTCGAGAAGGCACTCACTTCATATCATCATACTATATATCATATATATCATATTTACCGAATATTGTAGACAAACCTATAACCTATGTATATGTATTGACTCTTGAATACACTCTCGCGTCATAATATCTATATAAAACAATATTTGCATCAGTCTTTATTTCCACTATGATTTTCCTCCTCGTTCAATACCTATTTGCACAGAGTGATGATAACTAAGTAGCCACAAACAGAAATAACTGACTTCCCTATTTCAGTGACTTTTATATATAGGCGACGAGTTATGCAGAGTAGAATGGATATATACACTGTCCCCAAATATTCGCTGTTATGTTTTCAGTTTTAGATATTGACAAAAATTGGCCAAAATAAACTCTTTTTAGATTGGATAAAATTTACAGTGTAGTTACACATACATAGTATTGTTCTTAAGTTGACTTTTCATTCAAAAATGGGTAAGTTCTTAAACATACCCACTTATTTTACCTAAATGTAAGAAATCTATAGACTACTGGTAAAAGTATAGCATCTCTGTCGTATATCTTTCATGAATGTATTGAATAATATAATGGCAATACACTAATGTATCAGTAGAGTACAATTTACAAAATATTTAAAATAATACTTTTTTGATTTCTATAAACAAATATTAATATTATTATTGCTATGCTATATCTTGATTAAAAATAAATTATTAATTTTCCTTTTAACAATTTTCACATTCAACGACTTTTGCATTTATAACAATTAATAAAAATTGATTAAGTTTCAACCAAATAAAAAATGTTTCTCATGTTTCGAACCAATAAAAATTTCTTCTAGCTAGTTTTAAGTAAGAATTCTTATTTATTCTTTCGTGTTACTAACGTTTTTTTTAAATAGTAATTAAATTACAACATATCATTCAATAATAAGGTTTACCTGTAGTTATATGAATATTATTTTAAAATAACTAATCAAGACGATTATCTAAATCCAAATTTAAACTGGACCATGAACATTTGTATACATACGTCCCGTGCATATAAATATATCTAAATATCGTTTAAGTGTAATTAATCTACAAATATACATCTATTACACAATATAATTTTTGGTATATAAAATACTCTAAACCAATAATACATAAAAACAACACACACACTATACTATACACACGTAAGGGATTAAAACAAATAATATGAGATGGAGAATGATGGCATTTAATAATCTAAAAGTAAACATTTATCTCATTATTCAAAGTATAATGTGTTACATATATACTTAATTATGTTAAGTGAACATTGCAGCAAGTCATTGCGAAATATATCCACAACTACTAAATTAGGAGTTGATTTAAATTTATTAGATTTATTAGATTTCTAATTGTCCAACAAGCTGAAGACAATTTATTGACTCAAAATTACAAATAAAAAAAGTATTCCACTCACTCTTTATTTATTGTAAAATGTGTCTGTTACACAAATAACCCGTACAATAGGTACATTAAGAAATATTCCTCATTTTTGAATAAATGCGATCGTAGAAGACAATATAAGATATGTTCCGTATATACAAGTGGAAACAGCGATCAACAGACACGAATCCCTCAAACAACTTTTTTGACATTGGCAGCCTTTTTACTGTGTTTTACATCTTTTACTCATCTGAACATTTGGTTATTTTTATTTTGTAAGTAGAATATAAAAGTAAAAAATGTGTAAGTGTCTTTATACCTGTACAAATATCTATTTACATTTCCTTCTCATCAAAACAATTGTAAAAGTTATCCTTTTATTTTTTTACTAAAAGATTTATACTTTTATCAGTAAATTTTTAATGTTACAGAATGGTTCTTTTGATTACTATTTCCTTTTAAAAAATCAGGCGAAATTGTTTTTTGTAAAAAGTGATTAAGTGATATTTCTGTCCACTACATTAAACCTATTAAAAGTAATGTTATCTTATATTTAGAATAAAATATCTGTATAATATTGTATTTAAAAAACAAATATATAAAAATATTTAATGTAGTAAATAACAAAAATTTATAATAATATTTTTACAAGTACTTATGACAAAATATATTTATTTTTAGTAATAACGATCATCAAGAGTAATGAACATAGCAAAAATACTAAAGAATGGCAATTTTATTTTCCTCAGATTAGCCAAACATTTTCCCTAGTGACACATCTTGTCATTCTTTTGTATCTTTGGAACATATGTAGCATACATTCAGCAAAGAGCGTTGCAGCGAAATGCGACTTTTTATGAAAACGTTATTTGTTCGGCAAAGGGAGAGTCGATGAAAAGCTATTTGGTGAAGTATTATATATAACTGACACTATAAAATTAACCATTTTTCAATTGTTTGTGGTATGTACATATATATATTCAAGTGTATATTTACTGAAAAATGCACCAATGGCAAGCATTATTTAAATGGTGCCCCTGTCCAATTACCTTTCAGTCATCTTCTAGATAACTTTATTGTAAAATTAGCTCAAGAATACAAGTTAATTCGTTAATCTTTTAATTATCAATTTTTGTATATAACCATAACATACAATTCAATTTTACATGGAAGGAAAATCAGTATACATATAGTATGTAATAATAGGCTGAAATTGGACTATGACGTGCAGCTCAATTCATTATTTTCTCTTTCTACACTCAACCGAGCAAAGTCAATCTGTCTTGGCCCATGGAGGATCTCAAATATGAAAATATTAGCTTTAATATACTTGCTGATTGATCTCTCACTGCAGCTGCCAACAAACTGAAATGGTTAATAGTAATACGTCGATTGGAGAAGACGATCTCATCTCTATTGAAAAATAAATTTGAGAAGATCTTCAAGTATTGATGTTTTGACATTTCTTGACATACACTTTAAAATTAATAATTTATTCATGTAGCTGCTATCCATCAATATCAGACCTGTAAAATTCGCCCAACTTTTTACACGTCTTCAGTGTCGCAATTATACCTAATTCTTCGACATAAAGAAGAAATCTAAATTTGGCGGCAAGCAAAAGATAAAACTCCATTTCTCTTTGAACACGGTCGAGTGCTTCTTCACACACCCTTTTATTCCTCTTCAGCTATTAACTCAGCGTCTCGTGAGTTCTCACCAGTCATTCGTTTCTTGCATCTCTGACATCTTTCAACTTCAATAGTTTATTTTTGAGAGAGACCGAGTCTTTCTTCGAGTGTCTCGAAGTAACTAAGATTTGTCTTTCATCGATAAATGATCTCAGAGGGTTTTAAAATAATAAGAGTTTACTGTAGGATCCTGCAGCCTCTTTCAAATTTGATCAATGCAATTAAGTACTGTTTCAAAATCCTCGCAAAGTCAGAAAATAAAATCATAAAATAAACAAACTCACGAACGTTTCCTAACGCTGAGTTGAAATTGATACAAAACAGTTTTAATAATTCGGAAAAAATTAATCATTTATCTTGCATCCACCTAATTATTGTTTTCACTTATTTTTATTAACACGATTTCAATGTCTAGTTGTCACAATACCGTTGTCATAATACTGTGACTGACAAACGAATGAGATGTTCTTTCATGACGATATCCAAAACTATTTGCAGTCTATAGAGTGTTTTATAATGAAAAAGTTAGGAGAAATATATTATGAATCTGGTAAAAATATTTAGCAATCTAGCTCGAGTAACAATATTATATCATAAATTATAAACGCTTATTGATCATGATTACAATCAAAGACAGATCATTCATTTGAATAAAAAAATTCACTATTCAATGTCTAATCATGGACACCTTAATAATAGTATCTGGACGGGAAACTATGTTTGGTTAGTGTACATGAGGAGGGCAACTAAGAATAAATCTCTTTTGTAATAAATGTATATTTATTCATTTATATAACGTATATAACCTTCCATAAAGTCGATACATCTTTTTTATTTAAACAAC
>JAYRBW010011354.1:0-13283 GCA_036023295.1 Invenusta paracnida
ATCATAATTTTTTAAGAAAAAAACAGTTGTTTAATTAAAGCCATATGATTGTTGCATAATTTTTATCAAAGATACTTTATTAATAATAAAATAATAATATTAAAATAATGTTTTTATTGTTTTAATATTTTGTCAAATATTTCATTGGCATATTAATATGAATTAATTATTACTAATATAATGTAATGTAATGTCTATGTAAAGAATTATTTTAATATATGTATTGTTAGAAATTAATACTATATTTCCACAGATATCTCATCAAATGTATTTGTAAACTCTATCATACATAAAAATTAAATTAATTGAAGAAAATATCCAATGTGCTTCAGATTAATACTTTAATGTTAACCCTTTAAAGACAAAATTTGGTAAAGATATAAAATGCATTTCATTGGCCATTTCATTTCCCATCTATGTACATAATTTACAACACAATGCAATGGTAAGGCCACAGAGGACCCAGATAGTATATTATAATATATTAGTAAATGATGGTTAGGTATGGAACTCTAATCTTTTCTGTCGAGAGACACAATGCCTACCTTGAGTAGCAACCCAAGCAAATAAAACTCTTCTATCTTCAAGTGATGATCTGGATGTGCGTGCCATAGGCGCTATGAGGGTGTTTTTAAGATGACTATTTGACGTGTCTCATTAATATATTATGAAGATTGTATAACTAGATTAGCTAACTACAGACTGAATTGCATGATCTCGAGAATGATCTAAATAATTTGATTGCTATTTGTGGCAAAGATCCTTGTCACACTCGCTTATTTGAAGTTTTGAATTTGAGTAATACTGCATTACTTTTATTATAGATTTATTTTCCTATGTTAAATCCTATAAAAATGATATGGTCATTGGTTACATATCATGTAAAGAGCAAATTACTAGTACCAAACAGCCAAACTCCCAATATCCATAAACAAACGTCAGTACTTCGAAGCAATTGTTTGTGTATCATTAGAAAATCTTAGTTATCATTCATGTTTCAGAGCTTATCAGCATACTATAAACGTTTTAATGTCATATAATGTCCTTGGAGTAAGTTCAAGTTGGAGTGTAGATCATTAAGGCCTATGTTTAAAATATTTATCATTATCAATGTTTAACCTATCATAATACTAGTATTTTAACATGATGTGTTTTGTTATTGCATCTTCTATATGTTCATAATATTTTCTTAAGTTTCTGTTGAAAACAGTAAACTTGTGGTACGTTTGCTGTTTCATTTTGTTTCATTTTACTTGTCTTATAGTAATGTCTAATAATGATTGACGTATAGAATTATCTTAATAGTAATAACTTAGTTATTCTAAAAAAACACAGTATAGATGAAGCATTTAAGTAGATTTCTTTAAATTCATTTTATTTCTTTGAAAAGGTTTGTTTATATATAATACACTGAAAAAGCGAACTGTAGTATAATATTTTAAAATGTTATACCTACCAATTAATTCACAAAAACCTCATAACCTCATAACCTTAAACGATACTACAATATTTAAGTACAGTAGAATATATGTTATTACAAATAAATAAAACATAAAAATATTTAGTTTCATATTTGTATTTTTGTTGTACTAATATTTAATATAATGATTAACAACAAGTTGGTGCGATATATATACCGTTTTAATTTTTTTAATTCCGTAAGATAATTAGAGAAGGTGAACAGAGAAGTTATAGGTTTGTACAGTTTAAAGATTCTATAAATTCTAATCATTGTTTTGAAAATATAATCTTTGTTAAAACTGATTTGCAGTTGTAAAATTTTTTTTTATCTGATTTCTAATTGACTATTTTTTCTGAAAAACTAGCATTTTTCTTAAATCATTTGACATTTTATTAAATACATGATAGAGTTCTGAGATACATTTGATCAAATATGAAGTGATCTTGTATAAGGTGTAGATATTCAATATACGAGTATGTACTAAAATAAATACATAATATTGATTTCTCTGAATATGTATATCACATTGCATTGTATATAGAAATTGCACTTTGCACTTAAAATATTTGTATGTTTATATTTTCTAAAAAAACTAATTATATGTTAATGTATATATATTTCTACTTATTTTGACTTTACGTATATTAATCGATAATTTCATTACTATGACGCAACCTCATTTATGTGTATTAATTACTCATTTCAATCACAGTTACAGATTCACGAATGATACTGTGGTATATTTTTACATGCATAATTATAATACGCGAAATATATTTCAACAGAATGATTTTTTATTATGGAATTAATAAAATATTAATGAATTGAACTATTACATATGTGTATCAAATGTTGATACATAATTTATGTTAAATTAAATTTAGTTGTGTGCTTCTAAATATACAACTAAAATTATTTAGATGTTTTGTTTATCCTCTTTACTTTCTAAACTAGTCGAAAAGTTTGAAAGCAGTGACACCTCTACCTACGACCAATTCGCCAGTGCCTTGTCCACCTCCCAAGTCCAATCTATGCACAACTGAGGATCAAGTCACTCCACAGATAGAAGAAATTCTCAATACTATCATTCCACCAAAGTAAAATTTCTTATAAAGTTTTCTTTTGTTCTAATACTTCCTTTACTTTAACCTATCCAAATATTCAAGTTACATGTTTTATTTTGTTTTGCGTTCTGTTATAATTTGTTTTGTTTTGTTTATTTCTCTTCCATCTTATAGTATAGTAGATATTGTTACCTTGGTACCGTCTTTTTTAAATGTGGTTTCATACTACAAATGTATAGTACTAGAAATGTTAGACAATTTTGTGGTCAAAAAGAATAATCTTGCTAAACTAAAGTAATGTTTTTAAAGGTAATATACTTCATTAGTATTATATGAAATCATTACTTTATAATTATATTAATGTTAACTATATATATTCTATTTATGTTATCTGAAAATCATTTTTTAAATCGTTATATAACCTTTTGTAATTCTAAATTTTAATAATTGCTTCTAATAATATGTAGTATGTAATACAATGTTTATCTTGAGTCAATTTATTAAAAATAAACCAGAGAGAAATATGCAGATATATAAAACATATAGTGTATATGTAGTTATAGACTATTACAAGTAGTTTTCCAATGTTGTCTGTTCATAAGAGTGCTGACTGGTTGCGAACTTCTTATGCAATGTCTAACAAAGCGAAGTTGTCTTTGCTAGACTGTTGAGGATATTTTATTTAGTTCGTTGTATAATTCTGTATTCGTCAGATGTTCTGAGTAATGGATGTTTTCGGCTTTTCGAAGTAGTCTAGTATAGCAGCCATCAATTTTTTTATTTGAGGATTTGGTCATAGTCAAGGCTTTGTAACCATAGAGTAATACGCTTTCGATGGTTGCACTGAAAACCCGTATCTTTGTCTTTGTAGAACATGATGATTTCCAGATCGTGCTAATTTTGTTGGCGGCGTCGAAGGCTAGGGCTATGCGAAAGTCGGTGTCTTTTAGGCTTGACGATACTCAGCTGCCTACGTATTTGAAGTCAATGTCCAAGTTAAGATCCCACTCTGTGACTTTCAATGGTGGATATGTGTTCATGTCGGTTGGGTTGCCTATGATCAAGCACTCTGTCTTTTTATAATTGATTCTTAAGACAGTTGACAGGGTATGTTTCTCCACAGCTGTTAGCAGTCGTTGAGCGTCTTGCATATTATTACTGAGGAGAGCAATATCGTCTGCAAAGTCAAGGTCTAGGATGTGCTGCGCAGGATGTCTACTTGACTGACGCCTCTTTATTGTAAATTCCGCTTCGATTCCTACTTCTGCATCTGATATGCGCATGATGTAATCCACCACAATTACAAAAATCGAAGGTGCCAAGGTGTCTCCCTGTAATACACCAGCGGTGATGTCAAAACTTTCGCTGGGTCCGTCTGGAGTGATGACATTTGCAATCGTGTTGATGTACAAAGCCCTGATAAGGTTGACTATTTTTCTGGGTATACCATAAGCAAAAGTATAGCCTTTATTTTTGTGCGAGACATGTCAAAGGATTTGGAAAAGTCTATAAATGTTATCACACAATGGTGGTTTTGTCTAACGCTGTATTCCTCTATGATTCTTCTAAGAGCGAATATTTGTTCGGTGGTGGTGCGGCTGGGCCTAACTCATTTTGGTTTGGTCGTAGTAATGGATCAATATGAGGGCGTATTCTGTTAAGCAAGATCCAGTTGAACAGTTTTGCTGTCAATTACATAAGGCGATGCCTCTGTAGTTTCCGGCTTTATTTGCGTCTCCTTTCTTGAAAATAAGTACAATCTGTGAAGATAGCCATTCTGCTGGTGCGCATTCATTTCCAAATATCTCGTTTAGGATAGGCAAAAGTTTTTGTTGGATTTTTGAAATTTTAAGCAGCTCTATTGGTACTTTGTCGGTTCTAATTGCCTTACCGCTTTAAAGCTTGGTTGCCGCTGTTTTAACTTCCATTGGAGTGAAGGGCTGAATGTCGATTGGCGGCAGCTCGTTGAGCAATGGTTTTACATCTATGTATATGTCTATATCCGGCTCTCTGGAGGTAAGCAAGACTTTGAAGTGGTTTTGTAAGAGTAAGACGCGTTCGTTGGGTGAGTTTGCGACGATAGCGCATAGTGTCTTTCTTTTTCGGCCTGTTAGGGTATTGATCTTAGGTTTACTGACACACAATACTCTGTATGCATTAACTATTGAATAATTAGGAATAAAATAAAACAAATAATATTTTCACGGTAATATCATTGCATTATTTAAAATCCTGTGCTTATAGGAGGTATTTTATGAACCTATTTGTTTAATGCAAACCATTTCAAAATAGTATACAAAAAATAATATTTATGTGTTATGAGAGTGTTATGATAAAAATGGTTTATACAAGTTTTAAAATAAGCTGTTCAGTGAGTCGAATGAAAATTTAAAGTTCTGTATTCAACATTACTAATACAGAGTATCGTACCACTTTGTTAGATAGAAGTAAATAATCTACCAGTTAAACCTTTGTTCTTGAAATAAAGCTGGTATAAGTTAATAGATCCAATAATTATACCACAAGATTTCTCCGTCTCTGTTCAATTCCCTCGGAACTATTATCACAATAATTTCAATACGTGTATATCTTCTTGTCCAACCATTCCTCGTGTAGAGAATGGAACGAGAACAGTCAAGCTTGGGTGCAGACGGTGTCCAACTGCCCTGCTACTCGACTCGACGTTGTCAATCTTCAGGAAGAGTTGGATCGTCGTCTTCAACAGCGCCATGCTCGAGAAACTGGCATCTGTCCCGTGCGCCGAGACCTTTACACTCAGGTGATTCTGGATGATGCATTCTTGTCTTACATTCTCTAATATAGTATTAAACGTGAGAAAATTATTTCATCACTTTATATATCCACACGATCCACACAAGTCAATACTTATTTCTTTTATACGCGGCTTTTTATGAGTTATATAAAATAACTATTAAAAAAGAGTTGTATGTTTATATATTTAGCATAACTGATCTAAAAAATACGTATAATGTGTATTAGCTGTCTTCAAAGACAACTTATAATTTAATATATAATATGTTAATACCAATCAATTAATAATTTTAATTTTAACTATTTACACCTCATTATATTAATTATAATAATATTACTTTGCAATGTATATGTGGATATTTTTTTAAATATAAGCTATCAAGGATTTTCGTAGCTTGTGATGCATTGTATACATATTTATACATATGTGTACATTAAAATTACTGTTAGAAATGCTAGTGCTTCCTAATGGGCATAAGACTGGTAGCTCAATAAAGATCTTTGAACGGCTATGATAAAATGTTCTTTGAACAGTATAACTTGGCCACTCTTTTCAAAAGTTTACATGATATTTTGACTGAAAAAGTCCTCCACTATCGATCGATGTGCAGGTATTCGATGAGATTATCCGGCAAGTAACGATTAACTGCTCGGAGCGTGGCCTCCTCTTGCTGCGAGTTCGGGATGAGATCCGGATGACGATTGCCGCCTACCAAACTCTCTATGAGTCCAGTGTAGCTTTCGGGATGCGCAAGGCACTTCAGTCTGAACAGGGAAGAACTGATATGCTCATAAAGGTAAGTCATTGGACGCCTGTTTTATAAAGATTGTCTCTTATACCTATAAGATGTATTGCACCTTACCTCATATTTACATCTTATTTCATATTATTTTTTCTGTACTTTTTGTTTTTTCTTAATCGTAAACATATTCCGTAGGACAAATTGATCCATTCAGTATTCTCAAATTTATTAAATCACAAAATTGAACTTTTTTCTCTCCTCTCCTCTCCTATCGTCTCCCTTTCTTCCTCCTATTTTCTTTTAAGATCTATTATCTCCTCTCCTCTTTCCTCTCATTCCCCTCTCTGATATAGATAGCTGAGATGGAGCAAGAGAAGCGCCATCTAGAACGGCAAGTTGGAGAACTGAAGATAAAGGGAGAGCAGATAGAGCGGCGGGCCGCTGAACAACGGATGGTCGAAGAGAAGAAACACCAAGAGGAGATACAGTTTCTTAAGAAGACCAATCAACAACTCAAGGTGGGTGTACCATGGTTCGCAGTTTATGTTTTTGGGTTTGAGCCCCTGAGTTCGACTTACATTTTTTAAGTTCATCTGGACTATTCAGTCTTCTCATTTGGGCAATCCATAGTTCTATTCAATTATTTTTTAAGGAAGCAGATGAGTCCATATTTTATCGGGAAATATTTTGGACATTTTCCTAATTCCTAATCTATTTGTTATTCAAATTGTATAATAATTTCTACTTTTTACAAAAAGTTAGAACTTTTGAGCATTTTTAATATCGTTTATAATTTAATTTAAAATAAAATATATTTTTACAAGTTTCAAATGGTTGGGTTTAATTTTAAACTAAATGTATTCTGTAAACTTTTCTTTGTGAACAAGAAATTCGATATTATATTATATTATTATTCACAATATCTTTATTTCAAATGAATATTTACAACTAGACTTTCTACTTCTATTTTGATATTATTATCTTGAATGTACAGCGGAATCTTAATAGATTATACAAGAAATCTTTGGTAATCCAGTTGCTTGATTATCACCATGTAATTCATAACTCACTATCACAATATTGATTTCGCCCGATAAATGCGTTCACCGTTAAAACTCATGTTTGGTGCACACTAAATGATTAATATCTTAAATTATGTGTAAGATTTAATTAAAAAATAGAAATAATATTCATTTTTTTAAAACATGTTTCACAGATATTTTTAACCTCTTCATTTATTACATTAGATATGATAAGGACCAATAAATACATATTATGATTTCTGTTTATTTCTGAATTATAATATAATATTTTCTGTAACAATACTATATGTGTTTTTCTTTGTATTTCTTCATTGTAAATGACTAACGAAGTAGAAAGTATCTGCGAAACGCGTTTTTATAAGTTGTGAATATTATTTTATATTTATTTATTTTTAAAGCTCCCAAATCAGCTGACGTATATCAGTATAATTATATATAATTTAGTTTACTATACCAATTAATAAGCAGTAGTATAAATCGCTCACTTAATTTTGAAAAAATTCAAATAGAATGTGGCCAGATTAGATAAATATACTTAGAAGCTTATAAGTTTATAATATTATGCACAGGTCTTTAAACGATTCAGTTTTTTTAATACACCTTAATATATTTTTAACCTTAAGTTATTATTTTATTATCTTTCTGAATATTTTTGATATTTCTGAAACCAATAACTTTTTTATATTTTTGAAGATAATTCACTTTTTTTCTGAATTTTCACTTGATTGTCTAAATCACAATGTTTGATGCTTAATTATTTTTCTGCACGACACGATTATTAATTATTGAGCTAATATACAAATTATATACAACCACATTCAAGCGAATATACATCTCACACATCACTCTAGCATGTAACCTCTATTTATATTTTCACTTAAACATTTTTTAAATGTACATGATTAGGTATATATATTTCACTCTAATGTTTTATTTTGCAGTGCTTTTTATTACATTTCAATAACGGAGTCAATTGCTTTTTCTTAATATTAATAAAATACTTAAATCTTTTATTATACTCATTTTAAAATATTATTTAAAAAAACTAATAAAACGTATAACTATTCAATATTTTGTATCCTAAAAGCTTTTGTTCAGGTTTATTGAATAAAGTTTTACTGTATAGAAAATCTTGTAAATTAAAAAATTTCCTTCAATGCATGCTGTTTTAATCTACTAAATTCGAAAAGTATATTTTAATCGCTATATATAAATATTGCTTAATTCTGTTGTTTTTAACTCGGATACGCATTAACCCTTTAAACTGTTATCTATCTTATCTTTTTTCTCCTATAAAGACAATTTTTATACTGTTTTATGGGGTTTATATAAATGTTAGTTACTTGTATAAACTCTGTTCTACAGTTACATATCTTAAAAGTGGGTATTTCAGTGTTCTATGAGGCGCTGTTAACCTATATTGCCACTTTATTGCTCTTATGTTCGCTAAATATTTAATGCTTAATCTTTTACTATAAGCTTTAAGCTTATTAACTACTCAGGTATATAACATACTATAACAGTCACCAGAACGATTTGAATGTAGAAAGAATACCGTTAACCATCAGATCTAATGTATCAGTTAACGATATTTGCTATTCATGTGACAGCAATTATAAAAAATTCATCCTAAATATTTTATGATAGAGCATTGATTTTATTTAGAGTTTCAATTGATAAGAGAGTTTCAATACCTCTTGCAGGTAATTCTGCAACAGACTGTTGGAAATATATATTATATTTGAAAGAATTATAGAATTTCATCTTTAAATATGTTTGCATTGAAACTGTTACATCAAAGTATTTAAGTGTATGGTTGCTTTCCTCAATAAAATGTTCTATTTGTTTAATATGATGAATATAGACATTATTAAACTAAAATTATCGATATATTGACATTTTATTAGTTTGTGCTGTCGACTCATTCGATACAATTTCACTGAAATAAAATTATAAATTCGTATCATATATTATAGTGTAGTTGTAAAATATGATTTCAAAACAATTTTGTTAAAAAAGTATTTCAGAAAAGAATCGTTAGTAAATATGTGGATAAATATTTCACGTGGAGACATTTTTTGACTGATTATGTAAATGACCTAAGTGTTTTTTTATAGAAAGCAATTCAGTTGTCATCAACTATTATAATTATGATATTTTCTTATATGTATACGCTTGGAACTTTAAAACTATCAACTGAAATACTATATCAATATAAACTCAAGTGTTCAATATTTTTTTTACAATGTTGTGTAATTCACTTTCATCAGTTAGTGTGTCTGTCTGCGGAGTTTTGATAAAAAAGCATGCAGTCAATCTGGAAACCATTGAAACCATCTCATTTGCATGTATTGTCAAATTAGGCAGAATGAGGAAAATTGTATTAACCCTATAACAAAATTAAAGATTTAAGCAGATATATTTCAATGGAGTGTTATAACATTAAGTAGGTACTTATATTATGTAGATGATCATTTTGGTCCCTCTTGATATTTTTTAAGAATTTCGATATTTATGAAAACTATTTTTGTCTACACATTTACCATAATGAGCATAGAGTATGAATGTATTCTATTCATTATTATTCATTACTCTATGGTTGTGAGATATTCAACCTCTGTTTTCTATAGTCTCATGGTTACATCATTTCTACAAGTGGCGATTTATTTAGCATATTTAGCTTACAGCCCATTTTACCTAAATACAAAATTATTAATACTTACTGAGTACATCTAAATTTATATTTTGCTTATTTTCAGTCACAACTTGAAGGAATTATCACTCCAAAGAAATAATATATGTATTAGGTACTATCTACCCTTTATACAAACTCCTTGGTTCTTAATTATATTTATGTGTATACTAAAAGAAGATAAAAATGCAATTTTATTTATTGTAAATTTGAAAATTAAAATGTATTATTTATGTTTAAAGTTAAGATATCAATAAATAATTTTATTTACTTCGTAATTTTTTGTATGTAACATGTCTCTACATATATTAGTATAAATGTATGTATAGCATTTGTAATGTTCCTTTATAGTAATATATTATTTTTTGTCAACTATACATATACTAAATGTAAGTCATAATTTTAATTAATTATATTGATTCATATTTTTAATTTAATATATAACATATATTAATAAAATGTGCTGTCAATGACATACATGCATGCCCTTGTTTATAATCAAATATATTAAAGCATACTTTACATATATGGACTTCTTATTAAGGTGACAATATTTTACCTTGTTTACTTGATCATTTGTTTATAGGTCTATGTATATTTTAATTTAACACGTGAATTATGAGTATATATTAAAATTACAATTTTAAATACAGAGATAATTAGATGTATATAGTAAGCATAATAAAAAGTTTAATATAATTATATAAAGTACTTGAATATATTTTAATCAATAAGGAAAGTGGTGAAATATAAGCTTTGAGTGTGATGAAAATACTAATTGATTTGGTTACAATGTTTAGATATTGTAATATACATAATAGTATTAGTGCAAGCTTATACCTTCTGTTTCGTTTTGCAAAGATAACAAATTTACATTTTTTAGCATTCACATAATGTATAAGAAAATATATTAAAACGTAATAATATAAATAATTAGCAGCAAATATAAAGCCAACTCTGAAATATTGCCGTTCGTCATGACAACGAAAACATATTTCGTATTAGGAATTAAAATCTACAAAATTAAATTTTCATTAATGATTGTGTTACATATTATTTAATTTATCCACTGAACTGAATTGTAATTAATTTTAACTATGTGTAGTATTCAATTTCTATCATTTCATTATACGTAACTTCAAATATATGATTTTACCACATAAAACTCGTTATTAAAATACTCATGTTATTTACTTCATAGTGTTCATTTAAAATATTATTTACTTAATTGCGTATTATTGAGTGTAAAATAACATAATAATAATGAAAATGTAAAATTAGCATACATATTATTACGTAAATTACTATTATTTGATTTACTAAGAATAATCATATATTTGTTTTTTTAATGCAATATTTAAATTAGAGGAACTTTCTATAAACTATTGTTTATTTAAATATTTTTTGTTCATAAGGTGTATATCACAGGTTTGATTATTAATAAAATTATTGTATATTAAATATTATTCTGAGTGAAATTTTTCGAAGTTACCACTTTATATATCTATTACCAAAATTACTTATTATTTAGTTTATATATTTTTTAATTTAACTATGCAAGGTGAAGGTATGCACAATAATGAATCCTTCCCTCATAAAATTGGTCTTAATTATTAAATTATATTATTATAAATTGCCGAGTTAGCCACATATCATATATAGTATACATATAATAATATTATTATTATATTACTAATAGCAGGGTTCTCCATATATGTATAATCTATAACTTAAATTCAATGTATGGCAATATTATAAAATATGTATGTAACAACTACAAGCCAGCTACATATTTAGCAGTATAACTATAAGAATCTAATTTTAGTGTTAAAGTTTTAAAGAGAGTGATAATCAAATAGAAAGGATTCTTGCCTTCAAACCTGAAGGTAGGAAGATTTGATCACAGTACATACTCCAGGTTTTAACAAACTGATTGTGCTACAGTATTGAGCTAATTATACAGATTGATTAATTAATTATAATTTATACATACAACCCTGCTCAAAACTATTAATACTGCACCTTGATTTTTGTTAATAGTTTAATAAATCTTTCATTTTAAATTTATCATTTAATTTTAATACATGTATTTTAATTACAATATTTATTCTCTATTATATTTTACTATTTTAAGATGATTCTACTTCTAGTCATGCATCATGAGTAACTACACTACAAAAAATCATCTAAATATCTGATGAATTCATCTAGCATCTTATAGTGCTTAAAAGTATTAAAAAAATCTAAGTATTAGGCCTGACTGATGCTTAGACATCTGACCATTCAATGCTATAACCATCTAATGCTTAGACAATTAGATACTATTGTCTAACACTCAGACATTATCATCTAATATTGAAACATTATTATCTAATGCTCAAACATTATTATATAATATTTGGAAAGTCAGTTAATAACCTATATTATACCAGTAACCTAACCTTTCTTTTTAAAGAAAAAAGTTGCCAGAGGTGGCCTGTACTTACTTATAATATCAACCATGCTCTAAAGTCAAAGAATTGATATACTCCAAGTTTCCCGCATTAAATTATTTTCAATTTTTTTATGTTTTTTAAATAAGAAAAACATAAATATTCATAAATATTTATAAGTGTTACAACAAGAAACATTATACATGAATCACAAGTAACAAATCAGAAGTCGTAATAATGTCTAATTCAATACAGGATATATCTAAAAAAGTTAGTCTGTATAATGCGGCGCCAGAGAAACTCCTGCAAGATGGGTAAGGAAGAGTGCCTTGCTGGTTCCTTGCATTGCATGGAACTTGATTTGAAATGAAATAAAATTCAATACATTAAAATAAATTGTAAAATTAAAACAAAAAACCCGTTAAAAAATCCATTAAAAAACATAAAAAATTGGAAAAAACTAAAATAATTTAATGTGGGAAACTTGGAGATTACTCAACAATTAATATGATAATGTTAATACACCTGACCCCTTTTAAGATAATCCCACCATTTATATCATTTCTTTCATTTTTAAATAATCTGTTTGTAAACTGGCTTACTTAGTTTTACTTATTAGTAAAACAAATAACACATACTGGAATATTAATAACATATAGAATAGAATTTAACCAGTTTAAAAGAATATTATTATATTAGTTTATGGTTAAATATATGCATTAGATTCAAGATTTAAAGCTGTAAACTAAAATAAATTTATGACACAATATTTTTAAGCTTTTATATAGAATGGATTTATGACAGAGACAGAAATAGGTATTAGAATTTGTAAAGTTAATACACATGTTTTGACAGAAACAGATATACTAGGATATAGCTTTCAAAATGTTAAAGATTTCATATCAATGTCCGAAATGCAAACTATCATATCACTTTTTTTTCAGTTTTGAGTTAGATATGCCATATTATTAACAATACTAAGGTCTATATTATGTATAAATTTTGTAGCTGTATCTATAGTAGTTTTCAAGTTATCAAGAGTCTGCAAACTATCTTATCTCTTTTTTACATATTA
>JAYRBW010011365.1:0-13283 GCA_036023295.1 Invenusta paracnida
AGTAGGGTTTAAACAAGGTATAAGTAGGGTTTAAACATGGTATGAGTAGGGTTTATTAAACATGGTATAATTAGCGTGTAAACATGGTATGAGTAGGGTTTAAATATGGTATGAGTAGGGTTTAAACATGGTATGAGTAGGGTTTAAACATGGTATGAGTAGGGTTTAAACATGGTATAAGTAGGGTTTAAACATGGCATGAGTAGGGTTTATTAAACATCGTATAATTAGCGTTTAAACATAGTATGAGTAGGGTTTAAACATGGTATATTAAGTAGGGTTTAAACATGGTATGAGCAGGGTTTAAATATGGTATGAGTAGGGTTTAAACATGGTATGAGTAGGGTTTAAACAAGGTATAAGTAGGGTTTAAACATGGTATGAGTAGGGTTTATTAAACATGGTATAATTAGCGTTTAAACATGGTATGAGTAGGGTTTAAACATGGTATTAAAAACCTGTATTTCTGTTACAATCAACAGCGAAACTTATCAGCTATATAATCAAATATTTTGTGTCAAAGTTATATTTATAAAATAAATTGAATTCCAAAATCAATGAAAACATTAGGTGATAATTGAATTCATAGGCTATTCCAAAATTTTTACAACATAATTTAAAATTAAAGTGAGGAAACGTGTGAGTATTAAAGATATTTAGAATTATACTTTTACTATATATGTGTAAATACCATAATGCATACCGTTACATAGATGGCCAGAAAGAAATCAAATCCATAATTAAAAAAAAATTAATTATTATCTATGTTTAAATTAAAAAAGTAATTAAATTCACAATAATATGCATTCTCTTGAGATATAATATAGCTGCTATAGCGACAGAAAGTCAGAGAATCTACACCGAAATATATAATCGTATTCTCCTTTAAGATTTCAAATCAATTACTGGAAATGGGATCTTAAACAAAATATCAGAGAAGATCAGTGTGTTCATTGACTGCAACATGAGATGCAGTCAAGGTTCTCATACTTGAATAAGACGATTACCAAAAGATATTGTTGCTCTTTCTAAATCGGTATCTTGTTGAGTGAATAAATTTGGTCTGAAGCCATTACCAGGCCAGCTTTCGCTAAATTGTTTCAGATAGTGATGATGATGATAGAGGCCTGAAATTAACATTTGTTATCCAAATGAGGACCCTGCATAGCTAATTAAGCGTGCATTTTCTAACCATCAACAAATAACAAAGCAGTAATTACTTGGCTACGAAAATCTCCACTGTGAAAGTACAAGTCAGATGTCTTACAGCTGGAGTCAATCCTTAACCGAAATGGTTTAGTTGGGACGAATATTTCAGAACAAGCAATGCATTCAGAAAGATTCAGGTTCACAGTGAGAACAATAAATTGAATATTTCAATTTCTGTTGTGTTTTGTTTTTACACTGTAATACATATAATTACATGAAATCATTTTAATAATCCTAATTAGTGTTATAATTTATTTACAATAACTTTTGAATGCGGAAATCCATATCTATTCATGTGTATAATTAGAGATATTGCTGCAATAATTATTTAATAAATTATATCCGTTTTGAAATCATTATATAAAATGAGTTCTACGATTTTTCTCTTTCTTATTATATACTGTATGAGTATTATATACAATGTAATACATTATTTTTGCTATCATTTTGAAGTCCATGTGCGATATTTTTTTGTAAAATGGCTGTATCTGTAAATGTTTTAAATATAATATTTCTTTACTATATTTAATAAACATTTTATATTCTCATGAAGCATTAATATAATAGCATCTAGTATTAATTTAATAATATAGCATCCATCTGGTTAAATAATTTTAGAACAAAATTAATTTTAAAATGCTCCATTTAAAAGTTAAAAGTAATCGGCTTTATAATTTATAAATTAGTACTCCTTGAAAATGTTCAGCCTTAGAATTGTTAAAATAAATATCCATACTGAATTTGTTCAGTATTAAATGAACGTTTAATGTTCCTATTTAAAATGTCACATTTTACAGGAAATAAAGCAATTTTATTATTATTATTATTATTTATCATAAAACATGAAAACCAACAATATTGTTTTAAAAGATTTTCCTTATATTATATGCAAATGTGGAAATTTAACCTTAATATTTAAAAGTTATATTCAAATAACTTTCTCTACGGACTATATATATTATAAGTAACAATTATTTCAGCTACCGTTTTAAGTGCAATTATTGTATAATACCTATAGAATAAATTCCTATTCATTAGAGTGGCTGTTGTTTCACCAACATATATTTAATATTGAATAAAATCAATTTAGCGTTTAACTTTTAAAATAGAAAGGCTGAATACGATAAAGCTTGTAAATTATTAACACAACTATATTTTGAAAGTAAATTTTATTCAGTATATAGTTAAAATAATTAATGACTAAAATATACTGAACCATAACAGCAAATAAAAATATTTATTAAATATAACGCTGAAGTATTTTATTTTAAACATACAAGTATAAAACCATTTTTAAGCCATATGCTAAGTTATATATATTTTTTGTTCTTATTTTCGTAAGCCAAGTTGAATGATATTAACTTGTTTTCGGAAAATACCTTTTCTACATAAAATGGATCTTTTTAGATTAATCGCTGGAATTGTATCAATAAATGCAGTACAACAGTCTTACCCATCAATATGCAACGAAATAAAAGTGCAGATTTATTTAACTGAAATTAAAACTAACTACACGTTATACAGAAAATCGTATGATATTAAATAAAAAGTAACTATAATTTCGAAGCAAAGCGATCAATTTCTACGCGGAAAGATATTTTTAGCTTTTAGTTTGATAAAAATGTATAATTTCCATATTCAAGCGTTTAAATTAAAATATAAAAATGTGCGTAAAACTTATAAATACTACTTTGAAAAGAAATAATTCCTTTGTAATTTAATTTTATATGAGAAAAATGAATACCTACGACGAAACTTGCAAGAATATATTTTTTGTACTATTCCAGGATTTTATAAATAACAAAATTATTGTTATTTACGTTGGTATGCATGAAATTATATTATTATAGAAATATTTTCAAAACATGACTTTTTATCTAAACAAAAACTACGGCGTCGCAAAAATGAAAGCCGAGAAACGAGCTTCTCAAAAGAAAAATCTAAAATAATATTGATGATATAAAATAGAACCAATCATTAAAGAAATTGATATAGAAATGGCACCAAGATTTAATTGTTTCAATATTTGCTGTTTAAAAGGTATGAAGATACGAATAGATCAATATGGAACATACAGAAATCGAAACTGTAAAATTCATAAAAATGTGAGAACAAAATTCTGAAAAAATTCTTGGAAATGGCACATTTATTTTACAAAAGCAATGAAACCCACATGGATGCAAAAGTAGTTGTTTTAAGTAAGCCAATATTTATATAACATAGTAAAATAATATAATTTATATACCTACTATTGCCATGATTTTTTTTCAGAATTTTGTGTCATATTTTTATGAATTTTACAGTTTCGATTTATGTATGTTCCATATTGATCTATGTATATTTTCATGCGTTTTAAACAAGCAAACATTGTATCAATTAAATCTTGGTGCCATTTTTATATCAATTTCTTTAATGACTGTACTTCAATATATCATCAATACGATTTTAGCTTCTTTTTTGTGAACTGGCTTTTTTTGCGACGCGGTAATTGTTTTTGAATTACATGCGGAGAAAATACAAAACAATAACAACAAAACATAACTCAGGAAAAGCATAATACTTCATCCGGACGCCATAAGCCTTTGTAATACAAAGAAGCTATTTTTAGTGGTGGAGTCGTGTATTTTGTCATAAACAGTCATGACCGAAAAATTAACAAAATCAAGTTGAGAAAACAAAAATATGGAAAATAGTTTTTTTTGCAGAAAAGTGGAGCGTATCATGCGCGGAATAATTAAATTAATTGTTTACTTAATGATGCAGTCAATGCAAGAGATTTCGTAAATAGAAACATAAATGTTATACATAATATTTAAGCCCTGATTACCATAAAAACGATAATAATAATGAAATAAAAAATAGCGACAATTGAAATTATCTTAAAGCTTTAGATTTCGGCTGAGAATTAGCGTTATAAAACAATCATTTAATTCTAAAATTCAATTTAATATATACGTATTATGTACAAATGGAGATAATTATTAATCTGCATTGAAATGGGATTATTAAATTTAACATAAAAGAATCAAGTATGGGTTTAATTCTACTATATGCGTTTAATTTGCCAGAAATTGTTGACTTAGGGTAATTCAACTTTTAGTTTACAAAAAATGAAAACAAAATAATAATTTGTTAAATGTACTTCGTATATTTCGTATATTATTAACAAAAATGTAGATTTTAAATATTTAGAAAGTTTAAAATTAGTCAGATATTTTGTTTTATTTATAAGTGAAAAAAGCCAACTTTATACCTATATAGCAATAATTATTAAAACATTTTATTAGTATATACAGCACAGGTATATAATATATTTGACTGTATTACTTTCAATTACTTTACATTTTTACCATAAATCGAATATGTCGAATATATAAACTCAAACTTATATTTATAAGGCTTTCTCAATTGTTATAACAGGGTATGCGGAAAAAAAGTTCGTTTCTTGTAAAAACATTATATTGTTTACAATAACAATAAACATAGTCTTTTAAATATATATACATGAATGACATAATTTTTTAAAAGTTCAACATGCTTAGTATAGAAAGGGTATTGCTTGTGGTTACTTTAAGTGAATTCCGTTGGCTTCGATGACATTTCTGCAATGATCTTGGAGAGCAGTAAATTTTTTGTTGAGCTTGCAAGCTGTCGCAAAGACCCAAGATATAGTTCGCGCAATTCTTCAACATCATCAAAAGTAAACATTGGTTCGGCTGACCTCCAAGTTTCTGAAGGTGTACCTGCGTCACAAAGGTTCAAGTCAGGAGAGTAAGATGGCTTTGGGGACTCTTGACTCAACGCTATTTTCCAGGAATTGTTCCTTGACACGAGCCTTGTGAGGACGAACATTATCGAGCATACGTTCCGATGGGATGGTCCAGCCATCGAGAGATTGAAAGCAATCGCGAAGAAAGACGATATCGCTCTCAGTATATATTGATGTCGTCCTAGATGTCGAAGAAGCTGTTCCCGTTGTGGTTGGAGGCCAACGGTATCAACTGGAATCCAGTTTTGGATGTTATGCAAAGGTTGAAATGATTTTAAGTACATCTAGTTGCATACAGACAAACAAACAAACAAACAAACAAACAAACAAACAAACAAACAAACAAACAAACAAACAAATAAATAGATATAAATATAGATGTGACAAAAATTATAACTGAGATAAATATATATAAGCAAACATATTTTACTTTTCACAGAAATATTTCAGTAAAAGGGAGGGTGAATGTTTTTTATAAAGATAATTACAATATTGTAATAAAAAGTCAATATAATCAAGTTTCTTTCTAATATTATATTGGAATTTAGAAATTCGACAAATATGAATATATCCGATTACGTCGTGGATTATATTATCGGATAATATTACAAATTAACTCACACATATTATAAGCACGGCGAATTTCAATAAATAGGCAAGCATTAAAGATTAATTTAAACATCCGAGGCGGTATAGCTTTAACTGATAACTATTTCTTATCTACATTAAGAGATGGCCAATAGTTCTTGATATCAATGATGACTGAAAGAATTTTCATTTACTTAATTACTTAATGGTATGACTCGATTCCCACTTGAACACTGCTGCACCACAGCTAATAGTACACCAAGTCCTACTTGATTGCATTACGCCGTATTTGATTGCGACAAAACCTCCTGAATACCCAAACAAAGTTATTTGTAGCAAAATGGTTGAACATGTTTTCATTAATTTACTCTGTTTCTTTAAAATATTATTTCTAATAAATTATATTATAATAAGTGCGAAAGTATGACTTAATTTAGGAATATTAGGAAACAATTTCAGCTACTCAGATGTATGAATGAAGTAAATTATAGAGCAAAGCTTCATTATTTCTTATATAATAATAATAATATATATACAAGATCAAATTAACTTTATTATGGAGTCAGTATACAGGTAAACGATTCATCTGGGCTCAGTATAACTCGAATTAATTCAATCTGGTCAGAAATTCCTGAATACCAGCCTTCTGCAGCACCCTCCCACCCTTGTTTGCAAACGCCCAGAATCTTTCTCTTCAATTTATTACAGAGTTGGGAGGTCACTCACTCTAGCACAATACCCTCTCGATGTACTGATCCCCTGAATTCCGCATCTTGGGTGCGCGAGAGAAGAGTATCCCAAGCACCTTCAGATGGTCCACAGATGTCAGCAATCAACTCGGGCTCTATTATAGATGGGCCGAACCGAACGATGATCGGATATATCGCTGGATCCTCCTCCCCAGATGTAGACTTCTTGTTTCACAGACACCCCCCACCAGGCTGCGCTCAGAGGACCAATACACATGCTCATACCACACTCGAGGTGGCCCTGGGGGGCTTAGGAGCTTCTCTTCTATATACCATTGAGTTTCTCATCTCTGACTCCGCGTGCTGCGAGTTCAGTTGATTCACGCACGCCTCGCTGAGCTTATTTCCTACAGTGGCGAAGGAGATTAAGAATAATATACTCTCGCGGTAAGTTCGTCGCCCGGAGGGGGGGAGGCTGGCCCGCAATAATTAATCCCTTTCATTCTTAGGTTTTCTAACTTCTTCTTCTTCTTCTTCTTCTTCAATGTTGCGGTTTGAAAGTTGCATCATCGCACCAGGCGGTCCGAAGCTGGAGCCACTGTGGGACCGATGCGATGGTGTTATCAGAAATTGATTTCTCACCTGACTGACTGAGGAAGAGGGGAGGAGGGGAGGGGGGGTCACAATGCTCTTCGATTATAACGGAGAAAAGGGGCGGATTGTGGTGGATTGTTTGTCCAATCTCCAATGGTTAATTACACCTTGTTATCTATCTCTCTGTCGACCCCGTTTTGTTCATCTTTTATTCGTGTAGAGTTATTTTTATAAAAATTAGCCCTTCATTTTTGTCCAGTTGACATACAATATGACGACAGGGCACGGGTCTTTATAAGATGTTCCGGAAAACCACCTCCATTTAGCTTGAATTGTATCCTATATTTTCTGAACAAAATCACAAAGAAAACTGAATAATATGTTTCCTTAAATATTAAGTTTTGTTTTATTTAAGAAATGTAAAAAAATCATAATCCTTCTCTAAATAGAACGCTTACTTATAACGGTGTCTACCTTTTCTGTTTTAGTTGACGTAATTACTATTATGTAATACACATGTACTAGCTGAAGAGCTGTGTTGTTATCTCGAAACGGGTCATGAATGATTTAAGCAAGGAATTTTTTAAATTCTGCCAAGCTGTACGTCTTGTATACTATTTGCGTGCCATTTAAATAAAAGGAATATTTCATAATGATGTATTCTGTATATATAGGTAATATGTAGTAGGTGAAACACTGCAGCGTTAAAATCATGTCTTTAAGAATAATATATATATCTATAGTTTATTAACTTAAATTCAGGAGTGAGCAAACCTGCCCAAATGAGTAAATGTGCAAGTTTTTTAAAATGACTTTTTGATAATATTAGTCCAGAATATACAACTTGAAAGTTTATCTTCATTATGATGGGGGCATTTGACACGAATCCTTTTTCGTTACTTTACTCACTACACTTATAGGTAGGTACTAAACTACTCTCCAGCAGTAGGTATTACCAATTGCATTCATTACTGAGCTGAATGTCTACCCCACTTAACTTCAGTTTCCTTGGCACACAGAACGCGTCACTGGGCAAAAAATCTACATAGAAACAGAGACCGACCGTGGTTAATATCGATTTTTGACGCGCATAAAGTTGAGAATTTTTAATCATCGATTTTCGGCAAATAAAGCTATCCAATCACGGCAGAGCACTGAAGCGCGCTTGATAAATCCATCTCGATTGCCTTTGCGTCATCCATCTCTAATCGCGTTATTTAAAATACATGGCCGGCGCGGGTGGGGGGCCCTCGCCCCCCCCCCCCCCAATAATTAATTCTTAATAATTAACAAGATTCTATTTGCTTTTCATATTGCATTCGTTTTTATGACCGTTATTTTTTAATAAAACGTTAAAAAATTTATTTTGAATGCTGTGTTTTCTTATACTAGTTATAGCTTATATATTCACTTATTAGATTAGCTATTAAATTAATCAACTAGAAAACAAAACTAGGCTTATTTAGTCTAACTTAAGACAGGGCCAGTTTGAGACGTATCAACTGGTATAATTTGAGGTGTCTTTTGCGATTTATTCGAAGTTATATCTGTCAAAATAGACATCCTGGAGACGGGTTCAGAAAATCGAATCGTCTCATTACGTTTCATTCAAGTCGACATTTTGCTGATGGGGAAGGAAGATTTGTTCAAGATTAAGGTAGGACTTCCTTATATGTAAAAATATTGAAATTGTTTCACTGATTTACTCATTATCTTTAATTTTAAAGCTAGATAGCATTTTATGTGACTTTTAAAAAATGTTCTTATGAATGAGTTTGTAAGTATTGTCGAATTTGTGAATTAAATTTCAATATGTTTACAATACTTCTATAAATATATATTATACTACTGATCGGTATATAAGTAGTGACTTTAGAGTATATTTTTAATAGATTTTATTTAATATACTATTATTTTTTATAAGGTATTTAACTCGTAATTCTTGTAATGAACAGTAAACCTATTTCTAAAAAGAAACATTTTAACATTTTTTGTCTGGCTAATTCATTTTAAGTTCTATATTATCTTTATGTCTTAGAAAATCTTGTCTTTATACGTGACTATACCTACTATGCCAATTTTACCTTATTCCTAGTTACACCTGCAACTTAGGTAAAATGAATTGATGAATGATATGAAGTACAGACATTGAAGAAATTGATATAAAAAGAGTACCAAGATTTAATTGTTACAGCTAGTAATTGCTTTAAAAATCCACATATAAATAAATAAATAACAAATGTATTAATATATTAAACTGGTAAATTCTTAAATATATGAGAGCAAAAAAGTAAAGAAAAAAGGTTTGGAAATGAAAGATTGTTACAGGTAAGTAATGAAACTCATAAAAAATACATATTTTGTTATTAAATAATAAGCTAATTAATAGCTAATTAATATGAAATAGTTTCAAAAATACAATTTATACCGTTTTCATGTATTTTTATTTAATTTTTTGCTCTCATATTTTTATTAATTTTCCAGTTTATATATATATACATATTATGTTAAACTTATTAATCTACGAAATTTCTATTTTTAATAGTAATCACTGTAGTAATTAAATCTTGGCGCCATTTTTATATCAATTTCTTTAATGGCCGAACTTCATTTCACTAATATCATTTCAGCATTTTTTCTTTTGAGGAGCTCGCTCGTTTCGTGGCTTTCATTTTTGTGACGCTGTCGTTTTTGTGACGCTGTCGTTTTTGTGACGCTGTCGTTTTTGTTTAGACATAATAGTGGTGTTTATAAAATATATTAATCTTTTAAACGATCCTCACTCCATTAGCTCACACTCCATAAACAAATAACATGGATATAAAAGAATATATATACACATGTATATGTATATGATGCGTTTTATGAATATATTTTCGAATACATAAATACGAGCATAATATTTGAATCATAGCGTAATGATTAAACAAAGAGGGTTCACTCTTAGCAATTTTATATACTTCGCGCAGTAAATGTTTGTGAATAAAAAATCGTTTTATTTTAAGAAATTTGGTGTAAATGGATGGTAAAAGAGTAGTATTTAACATTTTGATTAAATTAATTTTAAGAGCAAATACATATATATATAAATAATTCATATAAATTCATACAATTTGTAACATACGTAAGTTGTCTGTAATAAATTATTTATTGCCTGTATATCTCAAACTGTTTTACTACATACACGATTTAATTTCTCTCAGTTTTTAAAACCATATTTTGCATAAGATTTAAGTTAGGTAAATAGTAGTATTGAACTGAATGCAGAATTAATAAGAATGAAGACACTTCATATAATTATTACTCTATGATTTGAATCATGTATATACAACACAGAAAATACTTTTAGGTGCTCAAAAGAATAACAATTAGTTGTCAAATTATTTTTAATAATATCATCGTTTTAAAAATAGAATTGTTGTTTTGTATTATAGAAAAATGGTGCTAATATTAACAAACTTACAATAAGAAAATATATATGATACATCTAACATTTGCAATTGACTAGCACATTAGGTTATAATATTCTAAATCAAATCAGTCTAACTAATAAAAAGAAATTGTTCTGAAGCCTTTGTATTCGGATTTCTATGCCGACAACTTACAGAACAGAACAGATATACAAATAATTTATAATGCATATCTTTCTATCATGTGTGTTATACCTATCCATTAAGATAGTCCTAAGATTTCTTTTTGAGTATACTCAGCCAAAAAGGGTGTGTCTGTTCGATACATCAAGGGTTAAAAATATGGATCTGTTCTCTTTGGGTTAGCTTTAGAATGTACATAAAAGTCAGGTGTGTACACAACTATAGGGATATCGTGACAAAGATAGGGACATCGTGACAAATATAGGGATATCGTCACAAATATAAAATACAATAAATAAATATACAAATATAAATAATATGGCGCTAATTATAAGCTCAGAATCTCCCAAATCACTATTATATATGTAATATATAACCATTGAAATTATAATGACAGTTTGTTAATTGTAAGAGATGGAGCTGAAACTCAATGTTATCAATGTATTCTTTGGCTTCGTACGAATTCTAACTCTTGTTGAAAAGCGCTACCTGCGTATTCTGGAAGATAATCTTAAATAAATCCAAAGTATTTATATCATCTACAATGTATTATATCCTACTTTAAATTGTCAGTTTTGAAGGGCATAGCTTTTCTACGCTTTCAATACGATTTAGAGTACCACGTTCAAGCTACACTTGATAATACCCGTGTCTTTAAACTGACACGGGATGGACTAACTGGCATCACATATGGGATTAATTCACTAACCTGAGTTGTCTGATCGCTATACCTTTATAACGATCTATCAAAATGGATGGTATCACCCTACAGTTGACACAGTTTGACTCTATATGTCGCAGCACTCAGGGAAGACAGGCTATGGAAGATGAGGATGTGCTGCCGCCGTCACTTCTTGACCTTCGTTGTCGCTTCTCGGGCAGAGAGACAGTTTCCGGGTCCGGGAATTGGAACCACGCGTCTTGAGCGTCGTAGGGGAAGCCGCTATCACTTCCCGCCACTACCCCACTCCACTCGTGGACTCGACGCCACTTGGAAAATAGCATGAGATCATTGTTCTCAATATACTCCCGCACGTCAGAGTATGCGAATGAGAGGTTGGAATCTCGCAGGTCACAGGGCCTCAGATCCCGGTCAGTCAGTAGGTCACTGTAGGCCAGCACAGGCGGGACAATGGCCGTAGCGGAGGTTGGGCCGGCAGCTGATGGATCGGCGTTCGACGAGCCTGCTCCGTTGGCCAATGGAAGACCACCGTTAGCTGCCAATTCGATCTGTTTACGGTCCTCATCGGTGTAGTGGAGATTGGCCAACCGGTCGAAGTATTCGTCGTGCAACTTCTCCAGGCGTCTCGTCTCCCGCTTCTGCTCTATCTTCGTACTGGGCTTATTACTACTTCCGTTGCCTTGGCTGTTGAGGACAGAGGTTTTTTGTTGTGTCGGATGTGTCCCCCTATTTGGAGGTGGTGGTGCCGGTCGCGTTCTCTTTGCTTCCGGAGAAGCTGTCGGATTGTCCTTGGCTCTGGGCGCCAACTCTGGGTTTGGCGTCAATTCAGCAGCGGCGGCGGGGGTGGGATCCTTCTTTGAAAGCACCAATGGAGGCGGCGCCACCGGAATCGATCGCCGATTGGTAGCTCCATCCGTCCCCACCGGCCGCTTGGAGTGGGCCGCTTGAGCCGCCCTTAACTGCACTTCATTCGTCCGCCGAGGGTATATGGTCACCCGTTTGTAGAGTGACTCCCGCGGTTTCAGCGGGATACTAGTTGGAACCGGGGTGACCAGAGAAGGCAAATTGAACGCAGGTCCGGCCTCTCCTCCTGCTGTGGCTCGGTTGGATTTCATCATTGACGAAGGCGGCGTCTGATTAATCGAGGACTTTCGAGGAGTTGTCCCTTCAGCTTGCGTTGTGTCTCCAAGGGGCGGAGACGGGCAGGATTTGGAGACAGCTGGTGGGGCAATCTTGGGCAGACGACACTGTTGGGGTATCTTGTAGGCAGGTTCCTGTAGGCGGGGAGGATCATGGACGCCACTGCGGATCCAATTGTAACTGTAGCGGTGTGCTGGGCGAGCGACGTTCGCGCCCATACGCGGAAGACTTGTGGAGACGGAGGAGTTGCGGTGTTGACTCGGTCGCCATCTGTCCGGGAGCAGATCGAAGCTGTTGGGAAAGCGGTGGATAGATAACTCTATAAGTATATCTTTTTATATATATAAAACAATATATATTATATTTTTAAATAATTCAAAGAAAAGTACTTTTGAGTTTTAGAAATAAAAGTTTTACTAAGTACGTTTGTAAGCTGTACAGTTTTATATCTTCCTGTGTGTGAGACATAAAAGATGCAATTTAAAATCTATGACCTAGTTTTGTATCATACGTGCATTTCTTAATTATTAAAGTAACATTAAAAACGGCCAATACAACTATTATTACCATATATATGACTATTTATACTTACTACTAAATACAAGGATATAATTCCATCCATAATTGAGATATGAATACTATTTTTTACTGTTACAAGATGTTTAGAACTAATATTTATAATATCAGTCAATCACAGTAGCTCATAAGTAAAATGAATTCCTCGTCAATCGACAGAGCTCCGGTGGTCAAGCGGTTACAGTGTTCACTCTGTAATTTCGAGGACACCGGTTCGATACTTTGCATGTCACTGATTAGCTCCATAAAGAGCAAAGCACGTCTGGTCTTTAAATATGCGGCTCCTGAATATGGGGGTTCTATGACCACTCAAAGGCAGGGCCGTAGGCAAGGGGCTGGGGTGCTTTAGCACATATCAGTTAATGAACTGATTAATTACAGCGTTTCTTTGTAATTATATGACAATCGTACATACATATTATATTATAAATAATGTACATATT
>JAYRBW010011387.1:0-13281 GCA_036023295.1 Invenusta paracnida
TTCACAGTTGCTCAATCTAATTTTCTTAGAAAATAGAGATTTGAAGTTATTGACAATGACTTCATAAGGTGATTCGATAACCGATGGTAGGATTATCTCTGATGAAGAAGATTCTGGGGTGCAGGCACTGCTAATGTAAGCATCGTCGCCTTCAGATTCAGAAACAAAGTGTATCTGATACGTCGTTGAATGATCCGGCGTAGGTTGATGATTGATGGATTGAAGATTTGAAATGGTATCAGATGAAGAACTACTTAATAATCCAGTTGAATGAAAAAAAGTATAGGTAAGTCCTGGAAATGATTTAAAGAAATCGTAACCAATGACTCCATCAAACAACAGGTTAGGAGCCAATTTAGTAATCACAAAATTCCAATTAAATGACTTATTATTAAAAAGAAAGTTACATTTTGCCGAACCCACAATTGAAAGTCTAGATCCAGATATAGATGACACTGTAGAGTTGTATGGGGCCAAATTGAATGAATTTGGTAAAACAAACGAAGACAGTAAACTAATGTCACTACCTGTATCCAAAAGAAGTCGAAGGGGTCGAGATGCAAAGTCAAATTTGAGTTCGATGATTGGTTTATTTACACTGTTCAGGGATCCCACATGAAGGATCCCTACTTGGAGTTTTTTGGAAACTTATCACAGAATTTGGATAGGTGACCGTTTTTGTTACAACTCTCACACTTGGATTTAGGCATGTTACACCGACGACATGTATGTCCCGCAATGTCACAGTTGTAGCAAATTACTTTCCGATTCATTGTAGAATGTAAAGCTGCTACTGTGGAATGTGAGCTGTTTGACGCTGGTCGTGGAATCAATGAAAGGTGTTGGGCCAGTTCGTCGATGTCTTCATGTAGAAGAACAATGGAATGAAGCTCGGGACCAATTGTACGTCTTATTTGGACACGCACCAAGTCATTAATAGCATCTTTTATCTTGGTAATGTAGCCTGCTCGAGTACGCAATTCACGTATGAAATCGAAACTTGTTTGGTGAGTTTGCCAGTGACAGTCCATTAGGAACTGCAGTGGATCAGACGGACGGTTTTCTTGACGAATGAAATTTTCAAGCTTCGTAGTAATCGATTTCAAAGTTGTGTGTCCAGTGACACCTTCAAATATAGCGTCAAATCGTTTACCCGTAAAACATAAAGGAAGAAGTTTCAACTGGTCCTCTGGAGATATATTTGAGATAGCGCAAAAACCCTCAAATTGAACAAACCAAGCTTTAAAAGATCGCTGGTTGTCAAATATAGGTAAAGGTAATGCAATCGATGCAGCCATAACTCTCTGCTACCAGTTTAGTAAACAGTCAAGTTTAGAAGACAGTAAAGTTTATTATGAACAAACTGGCTTACGAACAATAATAGCAGATTGCCGTACTGAACGCAAATCAGGAATGACGTAATAATATTAAGTACATTATACGGACAACAATATTAAGTAGGTACATTAAGTATATAACAGCCGTAATGCGACCTTCACAGATAATAGCACCAATGAGATGTCTATGCAAAGATGGCACACCAGATTATTATGTATTTTAGCTTTTACAAAGGAACTTAATTGTAAAAATAAAGATTATATTTGACCCAAAATACTGGTTTTATGACTTCCATCACCATATGTGTAAAGCACATTTGTAGGTAGGTTAAAAACATATTCCTTCTATTCTCTTCTCTGTAAAAATTAGCCACCATCTCCAAACAGCAATTGACTTTAATTGCTGGCTTTACTTTGTTGTTAAGTTTTTTTTTATTATGTACGTTGACTCTGACAAAATTGAATAGAAGTTGCCCGCCAACTTTTTATTTGTAAATCAACATGCAGTAGTGAGGACAACGCAATTGTTTTAATACATTGAGTTTATATTATGCCTTCTATTATTACGTTTTACGCGTGCACTAAGTATACTCTATTAAGCATTTATTTGAGTACAACTAACATGTTAGTGTGTTTAGCAGAATGCCAGTCTGAATAATATCTATAATGTCTTCCATGTGATCTTAAAAACGTTATTCATTTCTACTTACTTGCCAAATAGTTCAATTGAAAAACAATTATTTGATTGTGTGCACTATTTAACTGAAAGCACAATTAAATTAATTTAATGTTTAAGTTATCAATAAACTGTTTTTATTTTTTATAATTCTAAACTTTAATTAGGAGTCTAACACCTGTGAAAACACCTGTTTCGCATAATTTCATAAATATAATATTGTTTATAAAGGTACATTTATCGACTGAATTACATATAAGGTAGATACATTTTTAATATATTAGCTTATTTATACCTGTATAATATATTAACCTGTTAAATCTTTATTTTATTATTGTAATATCTAATAATACACATATATATATATAGTGAGAGCTAGCTTAACTGCCATAGAGGAAATCCTTTTGTAATTCGTTAAGTAAATTGCAATCACTGCAAAAAATGATTTATAACATATCATTCAAAACATTTCAATTTATGTGAGTACTTGATTTACCGGACAATCAAAGAAGATCGAAAATGTATCTTCAATAGCTTTGTCCACAAAAGGCCGGTTTGTATGAAGCTTTGGAGTAAAGAATCACACACTTGTAAGTTATATTTGGAATTGTGTAATCGATTTAAAATTTACTGGACAGTGTATTTAATTGATTTATAAGACTAGAATAAAGTGTAAAGAAACATTTATTGAAAGCAGCATGTTTCGTTGCAACAAACAGCATCATAAGGCAAACAAAATTGAATTTATCAGTAGTGAACCAGGTGCGTAATCACTTCACCTCATGAATATTAATTAGTCATTAATTAGACAATAATAGTAATTAAAAATCATTAATTCTCTCTCATCCAATTGCAATAGAGTATGGATTTACAGGAAATAATGTAAGGACGTGCACATATATCTAAGCTCATTTTGGATTCCGCCCATTAATATTAATTAATCATTAATCAAACATTAATTTTTAATTAAACGACGAAATTTTGTTTCCATGGGTAGTGATTCTAGGAAACGACAAAATAATTTAAGTCCTACTGTACACACATGCTAACATTTTCTCTGATTTTTAAATAAGTCAAAATTTGTTCAATCTTTTAAGCACTAATACGCTATGTAGATATAACCATCAATTAAACATGATAATCATTAAATATACTTAAATAAGATTACAAGAGTCAGAGAAGCAATTATTCTATTCTATTGGTGATTTGGGGATAAACCCATCTTAATCAGTCAAGCTGTTTTAGACCTCTCAAAACTCACAATGTATGAGCTGTATTACACCACCCTCACACAATATGCTGGGAAGTTTGGAGGGAGAATTGAGATTGCCGGTGGAGACACGGATTCATTCTTCCTCAAGATAACCGACATCTCTATCTACCACCACCAGCGAAAGGGGTAGTATATTACAGAAAGATTGTCTACATCAATAAGTAAATTGTCAAACGAGAGGTTTAATCAGGTAAATTTTCCATGAAATACCCTGTTGATACAAGTCTATAAACAATCGAGAGAGAGACAGAGAGAGAAAGCACTAAATATGAAAACGTGGTAGATGCAACTTAAAATATCGTACCGTTCAAGAGACAACCGTTCAGTAGGGAGATAAGAAGAGAAATGAGAAAATTTGCTTCAACTCACGCTTTTATCGACCAATCAAAACTGGATGGACTTTTTTCAACTGCATAAACATAGTCTCATGTATCATTACTTTATCACAGATGTCAGGTTTCATACTCAACTAAAACATCGTTCTGAAATTTTTATTGTAGGCCCGAGTCCGGCTGACTGGCAAGTCAACATTTGTTGAGAAATTAATTAAACATAGAGATGTGCTTTACGATATCCCTCCCCGCATACATTGGTTTAGTGGGAGTCAGTATGAGCCTTCAATAAAATTTGATAATCTGCGAGTATATGAAGCTAGCTGCCTGACATGGTACAGCCTAATGACATGATGATATTGGAAGATTTGATGATGGAGGCAGAAAATTACAAGATAGTCAGTAACCTGTTTACCTGATTTGTGCACCATCGACCATGCACGCTGATTTAAATTACTAAAAAATTATATAGAGGCGGTAAAAGGAACCGTACTCGCTCACTCAATAGCCAGTATATCGTGATCTTCAAATACCCAAGAGACGCCAGACAGATTGAATGTCTGTCTAGACAAATGTACCCAGAGCAAAAGGGTTTCCTCACTGGTGCCTATAGGGATGCCGTAAACATACGCCCACTTTTTTATCTATTTCTGGACCTCCATCAAAATACCCCCGAGGAGCTACGTGTTTGTACCTGTATTCTGCCGAATGAAATACCGCAGCGTCTATTGGTTTTACTAAAGTCATCTCTTGCACTGGTCTATAAACAAAAGTAGATTATGTCCCTTCTTCAAACTACATTAACATTGCTAGTATTGATATGTGTGGACTTTTTCTCTGCAAACTTTCCAAAGTTGGAGATAGTAATAAAGAGAGAAGGAAATTAATTATGCAAGCAAATAGTAGACAGTTGAAAAATATCGTTGCGCTATTCTACAATATACTTAAGAATATTAAGAGCGACGGTGGCAATATATCAAGAGTTCGACTGGACAGTTATACTCGTGAACACGTTATCAGACACAAAGACAAGCTAAGAAGATTTGTAAGCTTCTGTTGCAATCCGACACTTCACAAAAGGAATCGAGTTCACATCAAGTCAGAGGTTGTGCGCTACATAAGAAAATCACTTGGTGGTATACAAAAGGGAGGCGTCATCTTCTCCTTCTTCCTCTATTTGTAATAGCAGGGAAGGCTGCACTTGCTGGAGCTGTTTGAAGTAGTGTTGGGATGGAAGTTAAAAATATGTTATAGTGATGGCACCCTCTGCTGATGCTTATCATCGTATGGTAATAATAATTGAGGCTGAATATACCCGTATTATAAAGGGGAGTGCTTTGTCAATAGAAGGTAATCACTTACCAATTGATCAGATAGTTTATACTCTGCAAGAAGAGAGAAAAATAATTAATAAAGAGTCATCACATCACCGGTTTCCTCTCCTCCACCCACTCCACAATCAACCCTATCACTGTCAATAATTCAACAAAGTGTTAACAAATTTTCACTTCAAATGCGCACACAAGCTAAAAGTATTCTTAATGATGGAGTCACATGGGACTCTGAAGAAAAGGTTATACTGGGTAATCGCCCACTTGACAATGCCTTCTACGTTGATTTAATATACTTTACAGCCCTTACGAATAAAAGCAGAACGCTTTTACCATCTGGATGGCGCCAATTCAAGGAGGAGGTATTGGATAGACATGCAATTAAAATACATACTGGTCTGCCTTCGACTGCACGAAAATTAACCTATGATAGTGACGACTTTGATATGACGGTTGAGAAATGGGATCCACCGCCTACTAGAAAATTGTTAAAGCTTACAGGCAACTATGTGGCATTATAAACATGCACTGGATGGATGTCTACCTAATGAAATAATGAATCCACTTAGTTGTTGTATAAAGAAACCTGCAGAAGATGGCTTCTCAATCGATATCGAATGCAACAATACATGCTGTACTCCACCCCCTGTACTACAACGCATCTCTTCCGAACTCTTACAGAAGTATAGAGGCGCTTGTAAGAACAAGCAAGCTGCCGAGGAAAAAAGTAATGAATTGGTTTTAAGGGTCAGTGGGCGTACACCCTTCAGAATCCAGCGAGACGGAAATTTCTACACAGGCATTATATGGTGAGGAAAATGGTCATGCACTGGCAGCCAGACTTGGTGGAGATGCAGGCATTCTCTTGTGAACAAGGGTTATCGCTACTTTCTGACAGTAACTGGTTACTTCTCTCGTTATGCTTGGGCAATACCGCTTAAAGATAAGAGAGCATCGCTACTTGTGTTTGCCTTTAAAAGTTATTAGCCTCAGCGGTAAACGGGTACCTCACCTGCTACAGACTGATCCGTGTCTCGAGTTTGAAAACCAACAAGTGCGTAATTATCTCAATGTAACTTATGGAATGGAGTTATTTAATGTCAAATAAGCACACAAGGCGGCCATGGTCGAGAGATTAAATCGTACCTTGAAGTCGAAAATGTGGCGTGCACTAAACAGGGTACATATAGTTGGTTAGAACTGCTTCTTAAACTATTGATCTCTTATACGAACAGTTATCATCATATACTTGCACCAAGTAAAGTAACTCCTGATAATGAGACATCTGGTTACATTTATATGGAGAAAAGCCTACCAAACGGAAACCAAAGTATAAATTCGGTGAGCGGGTGCGAATTTCTAGACACAAAGCCACATTTGAAAAGGGCTATGTACCGAACTAGAGTGAAGAAGAATTTCTGCTTCACGCTGTCAGTACAAAGTACAACTCCGTCACCTATGCACTGCGTTCTCCGTCTAGCAGTATAGTGGAGGGTAGCTTTTATGAGCAGGAGATGCAGAGAAAGAGTGCACGTGACTAAACCTATCGTATTGATAAGGTTATTCGCACACACGGTAGTGGAGACGTGCATAAACAAGCTCTTGTGCGCTGGAGAGATTATACACGTCAAAAGACTATTTGGATGCCCTATGCCTAACTAATTCGTGTCGAAAATATCCTATATTAATCAGAGTGATGGCTTTTACATTGCTCTCCCGAGCAATGTATTTGAGGAGGGCAAAGAAAGCCATACAAACACATCATCTCACTAAACAACACGGCTGGCTAATAATATCAACTTGGATGTTCCAGGTGATCAAATAGGAAGTCGGTCTAGTTGAGATGTCCTTTGTCAATTCAATCAAAACAATTAGTAATGGAAAACGGATTTATATCCACAAAATTAAACCAGAGAAAACTGTCAATATTAATATCCAACTGAAAGTGTTCTTGAAACAGCAGGCTTATAATTGAGAAACGGATGATTCCTATTAATAAATACAAATTTGCAATCGATTATAAAGACTTTTTATACAGTTTCATGATAGTTTTTGGAGATTTTGTATTTCAAAGAGAAATGACTCACTTAAATCCACCAAATGGGATCTCTATACCGCGTTCCTATTCGAATTTAGGGGTGTAGCTAATCCTGTAAATATAACTGCAGAGGCAAAGGGGGGCCAATTTTTCAAACCCAGTGATGGAGATGTATCTATTACATGAAACTTCAGTCCACCGAAAGGCATACATACAAGGTATCTCATTTATTATCCCAACAGACGATTACCAATCTATATGATAATCCACTATATGTACCTCTCAACAAGCACACAATTAATAGTATTGAAGTAATGCTATGTGATGATGCAGGGCAGTAGTCCCCTTTGTTGTGGGTAAGACAGTACTTACACTTCATATCCGCCGTCAAACAGCATAAACATATGTACATGTACACATACACTCACTCCTACTATGGCAGGTGCAGCCTTTAACGATGATGGGGGCTATTCAGGTAATAAATTCTTGAAAGATGCTCGTGAAATTAATTCCCTACTCAGCATAGTATATCACTATTTTATTGCTGATACCAATCGGAGGGATAAAGATGCGCTGACAGAGGTCATAATTGATGGGCTTGGCTACATTTACTTGTCGTAAACAGTGGCATAAGAGTTCCTATTGATTAGTCTCGAGATTAGACAAAAGCGGGCGGTACGATTAAAATATGCCGGTCATTCAGTGTCTGAGTTTTATGAGCAAACTGAACAACCACTCAATAGAATAGTGCGTGCCTTTGCCAGACATAAAATCTCAATGTTATAGAAGGCAAGTGGCTGGCAATCTGTTCAGCACAATAGGTCGCGTTGCAATGCCAATACTTAGAAAACTACTGCCAATGTTTTAAAAATTGGGGAAACGTGCCGCCACCTCTGCACTTACACTAGGTACGGGTATGGCAGGAGACATTATTGCTGAAAACGTTAAAAGTTTTCCTAGAAATCTCAAGAAGCGAGGCGTAATGAAATTAATGATATTGGTCGTGAGTATCTTGGACAGGATGTAGTGAAGCGGATAGGAGAAAGTCTAAAACGTGAAGGGGGATAAAGGGAAAAGGCCACTCCTCCTGTTAAACGACATAAAAGACAGTCAGTAGTATGATTACACAAAGTGACTGCCAGTTTACAAAGAGCGAGCTCTCCATGTTTGAGGGGAGACCTATTCAGACTGTGCTTGATCATGCGCAATAAGTAAATGTGCACCCTCTCAATAAGGTCACTCATGGCAATGCCCACATCGAGTTTACAATTCACCTGATGAATATATTGACATGAACGATACTATACTTCACTTGCGCTGCAAAGTTGTTAAAACAGATGGCACCTCCCATACAGCCACGGCACTGAAGGTGGCTCCAGTAAACAACTGGATGCGCTCATTCTTTTCGAATGTAACGCTTACACTAGGCAATACACAAATTGAGGGAGAGGTGCATATGTATCCTTATAGGGCCTACCTTAATAATCTGCTTCTATTTTCAGGTCCAAGAAGCGAGAAAAGCTCTTGACATCGCGTTTTATCAAAGATACTCCATGAAAGATGAAGGTAGATGGAACAAATGGGGTGATAAATAATGGATATAGACAACGTTTGGATAGTGTTAAAGGGGGCGTATCAATTGACCTCTGTGGCGCTTTGAAACTGGATATGTACCAACAGGGCAAGTATTTTCTTAGCCAGTTGGTGTACACGTTAAGTTGTTTCGTAGCAAGCCAGAAATTCCCCTATTTACTAAAACACCGAAACAAAATGCTTCAAAAAGTAATTTCAAAGATGCATACCGTTCTCTATGTCGAACGGGTAACGGTTTCGAAATAATTATGAAGCATGAAAAACAGCTTGTAACATAGAATGCAATTTACCCCCTACCACATACCACCATGCAGACATATACTATTCCGACGGAATTGATGAGTCATATCCTAGATGGACTATTTCGTGGTCACATACCAAAAATGGTTATTATCGGTATGGTGGATAATAAGGCCTATAATGGAGATTTTACATGCAACCCTTTGGAATTTAAGCACAATTCACTGAACCATTTGGCGCTCTATAGGGAGGGTGTTACTGTTCCCTTCAGCCCACTAACACCTGACTTTGATAAGAAACTCTGCGTGCGTGTGTATATTGCCGGACTGCTACAATGATATTACACTTGATGACTTTACCCAGGGAGGCTATGCCCTGTTTGCATTTAATCTAACGCCTGACCTCACAACTGCTGGCCATGCACAACCCTAACTAAAGTGATGTAAATCTTCGATTAGTGCTCAAGTTCGGCAAGGCACTTACCAACTCCATAAACTTCATTATTATGGCCGTTTTCTATGGAAAGGTGGAAATCCCATGTCAGTGTCAAGTGCTTATGAACTTTAAGGGCTAACTTGAGATGCTCTATATAAATCAACTGCTTCGCTTTGTGAGCTTGTACCCCGCTTGTATAAAAATTTTGTTAGACGGGCAATCCTAACAATCCTAATTGCAGAACGGACAAGCTTGTGGTGAGACGAAGTAAAGGATTATATATCTGACGGTTTATTGTGATTCTGTATTTCGTGGATTGAAAATTTTGGTGATAGCTGGTGGGGAAAGGAAGGGAGCAAAAGATAAGAAATCGGCGGATTCGTTGACGGTGTTGTGCATTATTTCGCTAATTGTATAATATTGGGTGAGGTATTTTGAATTTATTTTTTGAGAATTAGAGATGTAGTAGAAATATAAATTGATAGTGTATGGATAATTGAGTATAAATGAGTAGAGGGTTTTTTGTTTGCCAGTGATATGTCCTAGGCATTGAGGGTAAACTGCATCACTGATTAATGTTGATTTTTAAGACATGGCAGTTTTGAGATGTTTGGTAATGAGAGGTTTAATTTTATTAAATGTGCCAAGTTGAATTTTTGTCGTTTTTATATTGCCGATATAATATGTATACACTTGTTAAATATGTTGTATAATTTTCGGATATACATATATTCTGCGAGTATAAATATTGTTAAAAAACCGTTTATATCCTATTTGTATTTCATGAATTAAGACTAATTATGTTATTTAGTATATGCATGGGGTTGATATACATAGATATTCGTTCGAGGTATAATTGCTGCGTGATGTTATAACGATGCAGTTATTTAACCTTGTATTATTATTGATATATTCTCAGTATTTTCTGTCGTGTATTCAGGGGTTTATTTATTATATTATGTGTTTTATTGATTAAAGCTGAGGTGCTTCTTGTGTTGTTTGTTCGGTTATGAATACGGAGGGTTAGTGACAGAGAGTCACTTTGAGTCACGGTACGTGACATTGATACCGTTGTGAGTACGGCAATATTGCGACAGTGATCGTAGAATGGTTATTATTTTGCTAAGGGTATATGCGTAAAGACTTGCTGGAGGACATATATATGCACCTAGTTTGCATCTTTAATTGGCATCGACCAAGAGAAAAACGCGAGAGGTAAGATTTACGCGGGTTGGAGTATTAAATTTTTGGTTACACGACGGAGTTTATTTTGAATGTGGTAAGTAATATGCAATGGTTATGGTGAAATAATATTTGTGAATATGAGTTTTGCTTCATGAATATATATTATTGGTATATGCTATGAAAAGCACAAGTTTCGAGTTTGGAAAAAGACGGTAAATGAAAGTTTCGGAGATGGAAGGATTATCTGCAATTGTAGTAATTGGCAGAAATTATTTGATATATGATGTTGTGGTGAGATCTTTGGATACTGCCTTGTGTTGTTTTTGTTTTTGTTCACCCCGCAGGTCGCTCTACAAAATGTATTACTCCGTTCAGTAGAGGTGATATACGAGATCAAGCTTGGGAGCGAAAGGATTGAAGATCAAGAAATGGGCTAGCGATGGAAGCTCAAGAAATTGTTGTTATATATTATAAATGATTATAAAATGATTTATTTTGTCAATGAAATTGTATTAGGCAAAAGTATTATGCATTGCACAAGTTAGAAAGGTTTTTTACGCAAGTTATTTTTCCTTTTAACTAGCCAATACGTTTAGTAATGACTTACAGTAAATTGTGGGACACAATATTTCGTTTAGGAGAGGGTTGTTCCCACAGATATATATATATGACACATATACATTTATTAATGTATGTATGTTAATTTATGCTACCTGTTACCTGTCTGTCCATTTGATTACGAGTAATAATTATTTAATTACGAGAATTGATGTTGAGTGGCATTTATCTTTTGGAAAAATTTGAATTTGGATTTTGAAATCCAATATTACACTCGAATTGACCACTGGTAAAATTTCACAAAAACTTTATTAAACTTTATTTTACCAAAAGATAAAATCAATTCCACTCAACATCAATTCTCGTAATTAAATAATTATTACTCGTAATCGAATGGACAAACAGGTAGCATAAATTAACATAAATTAATAAACATATAATTGTCATATATATCTGTGGGAACAGTATCTACCCAGTAAATCATTTCCCCGCTGAACTCAGGAAGCCGGATAAGGCGGGCGCTGTTGGCCTCATTGTGAATACTGATACTGATAATCTTCCAGATCAACATTGGATCGCCTGTGTTCTTCTCCCCCATGGACGTGATGAAGTATTTGACTCGTTTTGACAGCTGCCTCCATCTCGTGTACAACTTTGGTTAAATAAAGTGTGCTATCGTGGGTGAACATTTAACTCTATTTTTATTCATGGTCCTCTAACAACACTATGTGGCGGCTATTGCTTGTACTACTTATAAAAAAATTGTCTGTAAGCAGCCTATTACGCTGATTGTACTAACACTTACTGAGAATGGTGACTATATTATTAGACAGTTTGTAAGACGACACTTATCCCTAATGCACGGGGATTTTATTGTACTACTACTACTATAAAGTAAAATGAGCATGATCACCTCAACATATACTGTCATGGTTTGTTCTTTTAACATGAACAGTTAGCGGGGTGAGGGAGTAATAAAAATGGATAGCAGTAGTGACGAGGGCTTGGGGAAATCTTACTCGGATACGGAGGTGGTATCCAATTATACAGATATAAAACCTCTGTTTACCTACATATATCGTACGAAAATTAATGAAAACTTATCCTATAATGGAAAATTACAGACATTTTATGAAAAGTTGGCAGTAGTCGATATGCTGCAATACTTATGGCAAAAATTAGAAGTATTGAAAGATAGGGAGGTGGCGATGGGTGACCTGATTCTATGTTTCTATGCTCCGCTGTTTAAGTAAACGTTCACAACTGTAGTAGTGCGATGTCTTACTTGTACTTACGTTATAACGGAAATACATATTTCTATGGATGAACTCGCTATTCTTTCTATGTTAACCCGAGTACATAACATAAAATCAAAAGATGTAGAATTACAAAACGTAGTTTTTTGGAACGCGTGAGTAATTTAAAATGATTTTTAATTGCTATTATTGTCTAATTAATGACTAATTAATATTCATGCGGTGAAATGATTATGCACTTGGTACACTACTGATATCAAAAGTTATATTTACCTACTGATTCTGTTTGTTGCAACGAAACATATTTCTTTCATTAAATGTTATTTTTATTGACTATATTTCAATTCAAATTGATACTAAAAATATGTAAACTCATTAAAAACTATAAATATATTTTGACATGTGAATTCAAATTGACAATTGATTGATTGTTTGATTCAATTAATCGATTCAATCTATTCAACTTGATGAACGAATTGTTTAAAATGATGAGTTTCCCTTCTATTGCTGCATACCGCAAGGCGTATCTATAATGAACTATATACACATGGATATATTATTGACTAGCTGGGTTTACCCGCGCTTCGCTGCGGTTTTATATTATTATTTACTTTTATTACTTCCGATATAAATTTATTACTTTCCATCATTAGCGTAGCTGGCTATGGCAGCTAAACCTCGATATAATTCTTCCTCTGTTGCAGTAAGATCAATACCAATCGATTGTATCAGCCAGAGAGGTGATCTTTTGGATTGCTTTGAGTTGGATGCCATTTTGTAAATTGTGCGAAGTGTACTGAAATAGTTCTTCAATTTATACCCGTCTAAGCATTTTGGTGCGCTATTATTCGTAAATTGTGAATTCCGTTAACAATCGTTAATTAATACAATTCAGTGTAGTTTATTAGTGATAACTTGATTACGTATCTTTAGTAAAGTTCAAATTGCAGGGCACATATACATTATTCGCATTAGATTACAATTCAAGTTGATGTTGGTACAAATAAGTTTGTAGCCACGTCAAGTA
>JAYRBW010011398.1:0-13281 GCA_036023295.1 Invenusta paracnida
TACATCCATTTTTGACCAATGTGCCACAAATATATAGTTAAATATCCAGATTCTATGCATATTTTATAAATGTTAGTAACTATAGGCTCAAGGGTGTCATTATATGTTCTAAATAGAAACATAGCAAACATCTTTGTTAATGAAAAAAATGATGCTTTTTCCGAAGCATCGCCATTGCTCAAAATACTAGCCTTCAGTGGTCCAGGCGAGACAAGGATGGGCTACCTATGAACAGACGTCTCAAGGCGAATGAGACAAAATTGGCTGACGAAGTCAGAGCCAAAACGATTAACTACATGTGTACGAATTATTCAGAGTTCTCGTTTATGGACGAATTTGTAAATGCTGACATGCCAGCTTATATACTTTATGCGTCACTTCAAGATCGTATTTATCGCATGTCAGTTGAATCATCTATGCCCGGAGAGGCAGAAATAATAGCTACCTCAAAATCATTGGAAACTACTATAAATATATTCAATGAGCAGGGTAGACTATTGAGTTCTTATGGGCGTTACTCGAACAGTGCACCAATAAATCTGAGGTTTTACACATTGGGTGAAGATGTTGGACACTATGAACCGTTAATTAAAAAGTAGTTCATACATTGACAACTTGGATACGATTATTTATTCAATTTATTACTATATTTCTCAGTTATATGTTATGCTCACAACAGATTGAACTGTTTTCTATAAATGCGTAGTGTCTGTCACATTTTTATGTACGTCCTACTTTGGAAAAGTGATCTATTGTTTAGTTTTTGGTTAATTTTGTTTAATTAAAGGTACTACACATATTTTTAGATACATTACCTATTATGTTATTGTTTTTAAGATAATATCGTAATCACGTTTTATATTTTACTCGGAAAATACTACCATTATTGTTCTCGAAACTATTATCTTAATCCTTACTAAAGTATTTTATATTATGTTTATAATTACTGTATTTGAGTCTAATTTGGATTTTTATTGGTATTTATATCTGAGTTTGACATTATAACGGTTAAATTATTGCGATGTACCTAGTTTTATATTTACGTAGAGTCTGTCACATACTTGATAATCACACTTCCTATTTTTAACATTTCAAGAAAAACTTGTGTTCTAATTGAAGCGCCCTGTTTTTATAGTATGTGGGTGGGTGTCAGTTGGTGTTTCTAATTGTTTCTAATTGTAATTTGTACCCATATTTTTTTTATTCAGATTTAAAAATTTGCCTATTTAGTGACAATTATGGAAGTTATATGTAAATTTCCAGGTTTTTCAAATAATTTTATGTTTTTTTTCTTTGTATATAGTTTTATTACATACAAGTGCACGTGTTAAGTAACTTAATAAAAGATTAAACTCCTGTTAGCCGTATATTTTTTAACAATTTAGAAATAATGTAGTGTCTGTCACATTTTAAAAATTGTGTGATTATTATCTCAATAAAAATTTCGATGAACAATTTCAACTTTTTAAACATATTTTTTCTAAAAGCTGGGGATGTTATACTTGATATTGAGTGTATTTTAATTTACGTAGTTAACTTTTAATTTTCATGTCACCGAAAATTGCAATTGCCTTTTATCGTGAACTTGCCGTTACTTTTCCACAAATCAATGCAATTCTTATTGACGTACTGATTAGTTTCATACAATAATTCATGAAATACAAAACAAAAGTGTCTTGTATTATAAATATGACAAAAAATAATTAAAAATATATAACATTTTGAGTTATTTTTTATTAAAACATATTTTTGACAATTTTTCAATGTTATATTAAATTATATGTTTGACCATTTTTGAATGAAATATGTTACACAAATCTTGGTTTAACTACATGAAAATTTTAAAATTCTACTCTACTTGGAAGTTTAACCCCTCTCCCTCCGGGATATAAAAGCGGAAAAAAGCCCAATATGGTTTGTGTTAAATTGGACATAAAGTATAATACTTGCCACAAAGAGAACATTTTTATATAAAACAAAATAATTTGATTACTTTTTGCGCAGTTTCATAATCATAAAAAGTTAGAAAATAAATGTTAACACGACAAATAAATATATTGCTAGGTTACAATTAAGAATTATAGCTAGTTTAATTTAATGAGGAAGTATGAAGTATACTTTAATATGAAAATTTATAATAATATAGCGCAATACAGCGTAGCATAAAAGTTACTATAAAGTAAATATAAAAATATTTCATTCGTATAAAAATAATTATTTACAGTAATATATTTTATTAAATTCATAAAAATGGTATATCCGATTATAACAGTTCATGTAATAGTTCATATAAATGAAATTTACCTTACGTGTTCACAATGACTGCCATTGTCATCAACACACTTATGACAGTGGGATAAAAACTATCTATATTTGTACATAAATCTCCTGAATATTTCAAATGCTTCCCAGATAAACTGACGCATTTCTGCAAAATTTCTTTGTCTATTGGCAAAAAACTGATTGTTACAATCAACAAATAAATTAATAGCAGTTATACTTATAATACATATATATGATTAAAAAATTTACAAATCTGTATCTTAAAGGTCAAATAAAATATAATTATTCATACAGTTTTAATAGAGAAGTAATAAAGAAATAATCCTTTTTTATCGTGTAAGGGATGGCGGAGATTGTATCAGATACCAAACAAAGAAATCAATCATTACAGGTAAAACAGAAGCAAGAATTCATTTTCTTAGATTAGCATCACTAAGTATTGTAGAAACATTACTAAAATTAAATCAAGAAGCTTGATTATTTACAATAATGCACTTTCCAGAAGATGACATGGAGAAAAGAATTACAAAAACACAACATTTTAGAACTATATAAGAGTCAAGTTTCAAGAATTAAAAGATTATTTGAACATGACTAGTGATATTAATTTTATAAATATATATTACATTTTTTGTTCGACCGAAACGAATATGAAGAGAGCAACCGGTTTCTCCAATATAAAATTTAGAACAATTTTGACAATAAATTTCATGAATACGAGAAGATACTCGGATTAGTACAATTTAAATTTTAATACATTTAGAATATTTAAAAATAAAACCAGATTTATTTTGTTTAGAAATGTAATAGCTGGATTTAGAATTTTAAATAAGAAAAAAAGATCAAACATTTTATTAGTAAAGGGAAAAGGCGCAGGGAAAATAGGATAATAGAAAGATCTAGCTCTGTACAACTTTGAAAATAGCAGTGAGGAGAACCTAATTTAATCAAGAAAAAAAAAATCAAGTCAAACATCAATAAAATTTGAACTGCAGATTTGAAAACCTCTTCAAAATAAACGCAGAGCTACATTAAGTTAAACAATATGTTCGACATATATTTCATGTAGCATATTATATATTTTTGTTTCAAAATATTGAGTGTTTTTCAATTTTATGCCATGCATATTAATATGACTGCTACTTATTTCTATTGAATGCAATTGATTAAATATTGATTATTTATGGGAAGTGTGAACTATAGATGTTTTAAAATATTGAATATCACAATTTTTCAATTAATCAATAAACAAAGTAAGTTTTGCTATATTACTGCAAAATTAAATCTTCTAGTTCTCCCAAAATATATCAAATCATCTATAAATCTAATTGTGGTTCGTTTTTGTTGTTATTGAGCTTTTTTCGAAAGTGCCAAAATATACATCTAATTTATTTAATAAAACATGTTTCTTCTTATATTTTTTTAAATTTATTTGATGTTATAGTGCTTCTCAATTTTTCATCTACGTACGTGATATGGGTTAATATCTTAAAATAAAGTGAATATTACAATATATTTACTAAATGGAGTCCTAATTTAATAGGCAATAGTTTATTCTAAGATATTAATAATTAAAAGTCTTTGAATGACAGAATACACTTGACTTTATAAATGAAGACAATTTAGCTATACGTGATTGTTATGATACGGAAAAAAATTATTTGAGTACAGTGATAAGTGGAGGATCCCGGGGGCATCTCTAGCTCGAGTGTTTGGGTTTTTTGGGTAGAGAGGTGACATCTCATCCGGCAGCATCGTCCTGTAAGGGTTTACTGTATCGAGGTTTTCTAGCGTTGGTAGAGATAGAAGTAATATTTTTGCTTGTGGTGATATTTATTCGAATCCCGGTCCCAGTGCGAATGGTAGAGGATTAAGAGATTTGTGATCAATGACCAAAGCGCATAAGCCGGAATTACTGAATCCATAGAAAAGGAAAAACTTTATATCGTCTTCTTCAGAGTCTGAACTGTGTCCCAGCGTGCAGTTCGCCATTGAAGGATACTGTCCTGAGAAAGAAGAGATAGAGTTACACCGAGAGGTAACTAGGGGGTCAATTAAGGAGGGTTACTAACCCTTGTAAAGTTCAAACATTCTGATAGTCTCTGTTATAAAATCATTGGTGATAATTAGGTGATCACCGATATAAGTGATGATTTCACCACTTCATATTATTTTAGCTTCATGGTCAGTCGCTTCATTGCTGGGTAATTCGCAATGCTCTGGAACCCGTTATATGTCGACCACCTGTGAGATGTGTTCAATGGTCAAGCAGGTCTTGAGTAGGTCACTGAATGTCATGTGGCCGTTGGTGGCGAGAGAAAATATGACATACTTTGTAACTACACAAAAATCCGCCTTAGAATAAATTTTAAATCAAGAATGAATGAGGTTGGCATTTCTAATAAAATAACTCGAAACCGAATTGGCCACGTCACTGATGCGTCAGATAGAGGGTAAGGATATTATGACTTCTCTACGTGCAAACATTACTCAACCATGCTCATCCAGTTCAACGATACATTCTGCGGCCACAAGTTAGGCAATTTATGTTATAATCGAAAAGGGTGAACCAAAAGTTATAATTAAACCGTTAAGTTGACACTTTTTTATAATAATAGTGATGATTTTTTGTAATATCACTTTAAATTATATGTTCGAAATATTGCTTCAAATTTGTTGACGATAATTGCAAATTTTCACATTTACAAAATTTTAAATTATTTATCACATTAGATTTAATTTTCTAGTTAAACAAATACTAACTACCTACTGTTAATTAAAATGATAATATTAATATTAGCATTAGTAGTAATTTAAATACTGTATCAATCTAATGTGTCACTGCTTGTGTATTACAAATTCATTCGGCTTAAATTGTAGTATATTTTAGAATAAGATAAAATGAAATATTCTTATTTTAATGAATTGTTAATATGTAAGGTAAATAAAAAAAAAAATATATTCAGACGAATTAAATAAAATGTATTATTTCTTTCAATTAAGAATTCATTCTTGTACCACTACCACCATCATACTAAGATTTCGTGTTAATAAATGATTTTCATGTTTTTGACAGATGTGAAGCTATGATATATACCAAGTGACGATATTAAATTGCGTTTAAATAATTCAATTTCACACGTCTCTTATTAAATTAGAATTAACATATCAAAATGTGTATTTATAATTAATAGCTCTTGAAAAAAAATTCTATCAAATACATGAGTAATTTTATATTCACATAATATTTTATTTGATGAAAATAAAATCTAACTAATTGAGAAAAAACTATCTGAAATATATATGAAGAAATTGAAAGATGCATCAAATAATGCTAAAAGACAAAATTGCATTATAAAACAATAGTTTCAAAAAATTGGAAAAGTGTATGAAATTTCCAATATTTAAAGTAGGTTGTCAGTTTTATCGGAGTATGGAAACAACAGTATTGAAGCTTGAAATCATAGAGTAATGATTATACAAAAGTGTTCACTCTTATTGATTTCATATACTTCGCGCTGTAAATTTTCGTGAATAAAAAATCTTTATATTTTAATAAATTTGATGTAAATGGGTAGGGAAAAAGTAGTAATACATATTTTGATTACATTTATTTTATGAACAAATATATATTCATACAATTTTAACATACGCAAGTTGTTTTTAATATTTATTGCCTGTATATATCTTAAAATGTTTTACTACATACACAATTTAATTGTTCTCGGTTTTTAAAGCAATATTTTGCATAAGCTTTTAGGTAGGTAATTAGTAGTATCGACTGTATGAAAAATCAAGAGTGAACGCTGTATAATCACTCTAAGCTTGAAATAATGCGTATAATGCTAGTGATATTAGTGATATACACCAGTGATATATAATAGTATAATCAAGTAATAATATATATATATATATATTTAACAGAGCAGCGCAATGTATGCTTGTAATTATTCATATTTTTATTCTTTACTGATTATCTCATTTCGATACTTTTCGAAATACATCTCGATTAAGTTTGGCCACATAAATTTCAATTCTATTTTGTTCTGAAATAAAAAGAATATTTTGTGTAGTCTTAAACGTTTATGCTACAAACATCGCTATAGATGAAAGAAATTAAAATAGGGGTTATGCAACTTGGCTTGCAACAATCTGGCTTATACCCACTAAGAGAACTGTTCTCACACGTCAGTTCCAAAGGTTCTTCATGATAATTTGTTCTTGATAATATGTTCTTGATAAAATAACATATTAGGTAACATTTAGTAATAATTGATATTTTAATGGTACCTTAGTTTCCAATAACACAATCGAATATATTTCAAATCATGAACTTGAAATATATCCAATTGTGTCATCGTAAACTAAGGTACCCTTAAAATATCAATTATTTCTAAATGCTACTGAATATGTTATATTTATTGCCCAAATAGCAATAGTAATATATATGATATTTGAAAATGTGATGTTATTGTTTGTGCGATATCATATTATATGTACATACATGTATTTAAATTCAATAATCAACTGAGACATGCTTTCTCTCTTTATATACAAATATTTTACTTAGGTATTATATTTTGAGTATTAATTATAATAATTGCATAGTTTTCTTTAAAATTGTTTAAATGTTATATAATGTATAAATTAATAAACTTATGATTTTAATTATATCATGCATAACAATGAATTAACCAAGATTATAGAATATCTTGCAATCTAGAAATAGTTTGCGATCTAATGATAATAAGTAATTTATTTACAATTTATAAAACATAATAGAATACTATATGCAGAACTAAACAGGAGAATTACATAACAGGTACACCATTACATATTACTTAGTACGTTAACTGCAAAAAAGCGATTATATATATATATATTTAATAAATCTATATAAGAAATATAATTTTCTCCCCAAAAGCTCTAAGCAGGGGAGGGTATGTACACTCAAGCATACATACATACTATGTATATATCTGCCCAAAGAGAAATACTGAAGTGCTCGGGTCAATTAAGTAGGAAATTCGTTTGATCAGGCAATTCTTATGGTCTGTATAATATGTACATAGATAATCTGTGTGTGAGATAGAAGAATAAATCTTGAGAAATGATTACATTTGATATAACGGTATATTTGATAATTGCATGAAGTATAACCAGATTTTAAATGTAGCAATAAACCATGTAGAGTCAATCGATAAAAGATTAATTAATAACTATCAAAATTACTAAATGATAATTTGGTTGTGCTCTTTGAGTTTCTCAAACATATAAAAATAAAATAATTAAATTTTCATTATTTTTAACTATGAGAATAAGTAAATTATTAAATTATAATTATATAGATTATCATATAAATTATATTCTACTTTAATATTAAAAATTACATTGTAATGTAATACATATATTGTTTGCCAGTGTTATTCATTAACATTTACAATACATTTTATAATTGTCATTTATAATTTATATGCACCCAAAGATATTTACTAGGTATATATTTTATTATTACTGATAGAGTTTAGACTTTAAATGTTTGTAACTTAGAATGTAGATCTTAAGTGGAGCTTGGATTTAAAATGTGGCTTGATTTTTAATATTCTAAAACTTTCTCATACTTCACAATCTAGAAATTAATTGTTGATAATAGACAATATAATTTAGAAAAACATGTGTTTAAATTATTTATCTTTAATTTTTTGGACTTATGTATGTACATACGTTTATATGACATATCTACTCAAAAGATATAATGAACATTTAAAATGTGGTTTAAATTTGGTTCTACTTACAGATATTATAGTATTTTTTGCTTAATGTATTCATTATTTTGTAAGATACTCGTATGTGTGTAATGTATATACATATACATACGAGGACTCCGCGAATAATTTTTTTGTTTGAAGGACTCCTTTGAAGAAATTTATTATAAAATTAGCTTAAACTTTTTAGTGCAAGCCTTATTCATTATCCCAGCTTTCCAGGAAATGTCTATATAATTTTAATATGTTTCCTTCATCAAGAATTATCATCGTTGATTGTTTAATTTGATGAAGTATTGTATTTATTATTTATATTAACAAATATATATATACAGTTCAGCATAGATATGTTAGTAAAATAACAGATGTACTAAACACTATAACTTGAAGTTTACAAAGAAAAAATTAGTACTGAATTTACCCATATATATATATATGTATGTTTAATCTACATATTTATCTTACTATCTATCTTTTTATATCTATCATTATTTATAGAAAAATCGTGTGATTCACACAGCCTTCATACCTCGTAGGATGCGAGTGCCCTCAATTAACTCATCTTTCACTCGAGCTGCAGCCCGCTGATTTCAGCATATATTTCTTACCAACTGAAACGCCTTGCCGTTTATTCCAATATCTTGAATAAATTTCAAGAACTTGTCATGCTGGACCTTGTCAAATGCTTCGACTTAGTAAAGGTGTTGTTCCACAAAGCATTTGAAGCGTAAAATAGCTTTTATTGTTCCTCTATCTAGCATAAAGCCAAATTGTTGATCTACTATTTCTGGGCGCAATTTACTTCTAATCCGTTCTATGATGATAGTTAGAAGGAGCTTCATGCTGTGGTCGATGATGTTGATTGTTCGATAGTATTCGCACTCCACAGCACATGGCTTCTTTGGTAATGCGATAAATGCCGATCACAGGAAATCGTTCGGTAACTCTCCAGTGTCATAGACGTGATTGAAAATATTGAACAATTCTACTCATTCTTCTCTATAAGGCTTCAAGCATTTCTACTGAAACGTCATCGGGATCAATCACTTTCTCTATCTTTATATTTCTGATTCTATTTCGAATTTCGTCTTTGATTATATTCGACCCTTCAATTTAAACATCTAAGGAGGTTCTCTTCTGGTGTCATCGAATAATTCTTTGATGTATCATTCCCATATGTGGCATATATGTGACGAAACTCGGTAAGCATGGCACCGTTTTCTGAACAAATATAGCCTTTTCTGATGTTGCCTTTCTTTCCTGGTAGTTTTCTGACCTTGTCATTAATCTTGTTGGAGCTTACACAGTTTCTTTATCCAAATCTCGGCATTTTTGCTAAGCCAATTTTTTCTTTTGTTTCCTTACACTTTCTTCGAATTTCTCAAAACAGTCGGGTATATTGCTTCGCTGCACGTCTCAATGTTTCATTTGTTAGTCTTCTTTTTTCCATCAACTTTAAAATTTCTTCAGTCCATCATCCTTTGTCTGGTCTTATTGTTTTCGTTATTAGATATTATTCACAGCCGCCTCTTAAAAAGTTTCTTTAGCTACATACTAGAGCTCGCGTCTTGGAGTGATCGCATCAATTTATCCCAATGCCTCCTTAAATTTATTTCAAATGTTGTCCATGTTAAGCTCTTTGTATTGAAGCCTTTTTTCGTGAAGCTTTTCGTTTTTTTGTTCGCTATCGCAACTCCATCGTAACCACCACCGGATTGTGAACGCTGTCGCAGTTTGACCCCTAAGTCTGTTGCTGAATTAAAATAATTATATGCCATTATTTTTAGTGTATCTCAAATACTCAAATTTAAATTTCAAAATGGTTACCATTTTCCTATTTTTTCCTCAATCAAAAATGCGGTAGAATAATTTTTTGACCATCATTCTAAAAATTATAGACTATTTTACTAAGATACTAATAGTAAAACTCAATTGTATATATACAGTTCCGTCCACTTTCAAGGCTTATATATGAAAATAATGCATATCTTTATAATTAATCGTTATTACATCATTCTAAATTGTTTTATACTTATTTATGATTTAACACAATAAGTTTTCATCTATCTAATGAAAATAAGAATAAAACAATTAATAATGAGGTAATAACAATTAATTATTAAAATATGCATTCTTTTTTCTCCCTTAAGAAACTGTCAAGGAAGATATTCTGCTCAGAGATAAGAAAGGCACACTGTACATTTTAGAATTTTGTAACCAAAAGGTTAGTTCAATCAACTGTAGTAAAGTCAATCTGGTAACCAATGAGGAAAATTTGAAACTGAAGACCTTCAGTACATTAAGAATAATAATAGTCAATTCGTTGTAGAATAAATATAAGAAAAAATCCACAATGTTAATTAAGAGAATTTTATTAAAAACTATGACGTTTCGATCTCAACAAGAGCTGACGATTAGCAAGTAAATTAGTTGATAATGATCTCTTGTTGAGATCGAAACTTCGTAGTTTTCAATAAAATTCTCTTAATTAACATTGTGGGTTTTTTCTCATACCTTCTGTACATGTCAGTAAATGAAAACAAACTGCATAATTGATAATAAACTAGTCAAATTAAGAGAAGATAGATTATTATTGGCAAGATTTTTTGTAGTTCAGTAGTCACGGCATATAAGTACCTATATGATACGTAAGTAAGATACCTAAGTGTGACGGTCCGAAAATCTGAATTTCTGTTTTCCTCCGATTACTCTTTTCCTCAGTGGGTATTTTCTAATGCCAATTGATAACAGTATGTCTGTTCATACTATAGAAGAATACAAAATGGAACCTTAATCCGGAAGGAATTTACATAGGCACACCTGATCTATCAAATAGAGTGAATACCCAGTACAACGTTTTTATGTTAGACGCTAGACTGTTGTCTATTCTATCAAAAAGGATCCGTTGATAATAACTTGCTTTGATTTTGCGAAATCCATTGTTCGAAGTATCTGTAAGATAATATCAAAGTATGATGAAGGGAGAGTTATCTTTGACAGATAATATATATTGACAATTCTATGAAAGCTATAGACACGTGGTATACAGGTGTTGATCCAGTAAAGTTTGATATTAAGGACTCAACTAATATCCAATTAGTATCACTGAAAACCCTTCTTAGTGGTATATATAGTGGTTAATGTGTATACTGTCCAATCATATGTTTTATTGTAAATATTGCCATGGTACCTACATATATATCCATAGATATATATATGTATATGCTCGTGAAAATTGTATTTGATTAAATTTAGTAAACCAAACCAAACCAAATTAACTAGATATAAGATGATAAAATTCATGTTGAGTAAAACCACAGACTTTAAATATAGAACAACTAATAACAGCTAATTAGTTTAAAGTCTATAGGTAAAACATATGAAACTGTTCAATGTAAACAATATTTACATTTTAAACCAATATACGAAAAGTATGATAGTTTTACTACATTAAGTAGTGTCTGGTCATTCATTTTAGACTTGTATGATTCACATAGGAATAATCCGGTCAAGAATTCTACATCATCTCTATATTCATATAATGAAGCTTTTATGAAACCACACTGATATATAAAATATTTTTATTTTTCAAGTTATATAAGGCAAATTTTAATAGCTTTAAAACTTTCAAATAGATTTGATCATTGTTTTTATTCTACAGGATTTAATCTTTGACCAATTGGGCTGATTTCTTTTGTATTATCTTTAGACGGATAAATACAACTTAAAAAAAAGATATTGCAATATGCTAGATATGTTTAATTTATGAGTTATGCAAAATATGTATAATAATTTTTTGGTCGCCATTTTTAATTATGTCATATAACTGTGGTACAACAAGTTTATATATCAAAATAATTAAATAATTGAGTTTTATTAATGGTAACTTAAGCCGTGTTTACACGATCACATTTTTTTGACGAAGTAGTTTGAAGGAAATGTGTGTCTACACGATAAGACTGATTCGACGAACTATAATATAAAAAGGAGATAAATTTCCGTTTTCTTATTGGTAAGTAATTTTATATAGTGATGTACCCAAATTTCAGCTTAAAGGCGTGTAGTCAGTGACAATAACTTCACAGAACGTATAAAAATAGGATCTACTACATATTTACAACCATTGCCTGCATTGTTTGCATTTACAGTACGGATTTTTTTTATATTGGTTAAAAAAATCTTGTGTGTTTTCTCTTGTCCTATTCGCGTAATTTTAATTAAAAATTTAAGAAATAATGATAAAAATAACTCATTTCAGATTAAGAGGTTTTATTAAAAAGTTTTATTAATTAAGTTTTTACTCAAAAATAATTAACAGATTTACAAATAAAATAAAATAACATTTTATTTGAGCAAAGAAATAAAGTTTAGAGCACTATATACAAAAAATTAGTTAATATCTTCAGCATTTACACATTAAATAAAATATATGTGTTATATTTAGTAAAAATTAGAAATGTACAGAGGTTGCGTATAACAATGAATAGAACATGCGGCATAATATATATTGCCTGTTGTAATAATTCACCCCGGTTTAAAGGGCAGGAGTTCACCTTCTAAAAAGGTTTTCAGTTTAGATTTTTCCGAACCAAACAAAAACATCCAACACGTTTGATTTCCAGATTTGGTTCGATAATGTAGATGGACAATTTGTCAGGACGAACTGTCAAAAAAATGTAATCGTGTAGACGAATAAATTAAATACATAAATTTCAGAATTACGGTCAAATATTGGTTATAAAACATCTGAGATGTTATCAAATCAGTTATCTACTCAGTTATTAAATATAATAATTAAATTATACTAACTAAATTAAAATAACAATATCTCTAAAATCTCAATAATTTCTTTACCAAAAGGAAGGCAGTAAAAATAATCAAGATAATTATTAGGATATTATATTAGCGATCCAATTAATCAGTGAACAATTATAAAATCTCGTTAGCTATCTGCTACGATTTAATTTACGTGATTTAACCTCAATATTTGATTAGTAATTTTTTGACCAATGATATACGTACCAAAATTCATATTTGTCGCTGGGTTAACTTCAAATTTCAGACAATCACTGCGGCCGCTGAGTTTGCCCAAAAATACTAAGAATCGCTTTACCACTCGCCACAGTCCGTTTCAACGCTTGACACCTTTCTGAATCTTTTCACAACTTATTTATTATTCAAGATTCAAACTTATTAATCAAATTCAAACACAAGAATTGGCCATTCCAAAAAG
>JAYRBW010011409.1:0-13281 GCA_036023295.1 Invenusta paracnida
TTCTGAGCCAACTGTAAAGTAGAGCGACCAGTTCATTTCCTCGTTCTGAGCCAACTGTAAAGTAGAGCGACCAGTTCATTTCCTCGTTCTGAGCCAACTGTAAAGTAGAGCGACCAGTTCCTTACCTCGCTGCTCTTAACTTCTCCAGTATGTGCATGCCAGGTTCCCTTTACTTCTGGTTGGACAGGAGGGGAGCCTTATTGGTTGTGAGTCGGAACCGGGGTTCGAATCTGGGGCCTATTCTGCACGCAGATATCATGCAAAAATAAATTAACTCATCTAATTTGAGAGTATATGGCAGAAAAAATAATGCTTACTCCCTTTGTATTTACTCATTGTACTTATATTTATTAGCATTTATATTAGGTTGTCTTTGGTAATTTTATTTTAGTGACGCTCACCTTTTTATGTAGAAGTATGTGATTATTTGTTTTTTCCCCTTTCTGATTTAAATGATTTGTATATTTAAACAGAGAAATCGCGGTTTGTTTAATTAGATCAAATTATTAATTTGACAAGTGTTTATTCTGATTCGTTTTTCGACAGTGAACAGTCTCTTAATATTTAATTATTACAAGCTATGCGGAATTATTAGACAACGTTATCTAAAATAAATATACGATTATTTAAATAGTCTTTGTTTAGAAATAAGACTAATTATTGTATATAATTTCAATATCGACATTCAGAAAAATGTATTATGTTATGTTATAAGATGAAAAACAAAACAAAATACCAATACTTTTGCTACAGAAATTCATTAATCTAATCTTTCGCCATTGTTTATACGGCTTTCTTGAAGTTACATGTAGGCTTCAACTAAGATAAATCTCAGTTCTCTGATAAAGTTGTGTAGACAATGGCGAAACACTAGATTAATAGATTTCTATAGCAAAAGGCTTTGTTTTTAACTTACAATGCTTCTCGTGGTCAACATGTTATAGGCTGTTAAAAATCTTGACTTACATTATTTAATTAATAGTATTTTTTACAAAGCACACCTTAAACGTTATATTTATGTATGTGTTAATATCATTTAGTTTACCTTGTTGAATTGCAAAACTTGGAGATCGAACACTCATATAAATATAGTTTTTAATTACTAATTTATACGGTTTTATACAGCATATTCGGTGGCTGAATATACAATTACATTAATAAATAAAATAAAATTGTTTGTTATATATAATAACGTATATTTACCCTTTTATTTCTTAGCTATAATAGGCGATATTTGTTACATATGTTAATATAATCATATTCTTATTAATATACTTGTTATAATTAATATATAGGTATGAACTTCAACTTATACACTAATTAATATTCACATATTTTATTATTGAAGTTATAAAATTATTAATGAGTTTATTAACAGATTAGAAATATCCCATGATTTACTGAAACTTCTTGATTCGGCTATCAAATTGTCTAAAGTTTTAAATGTCCAGAAGTTTTATGTCCAAAATTTCAGTTTGAATTGAAAGTAAACAACACAGAAATCAAATGAACTTATCTTTAAAATATTAAATTTGTCTCGAATTTATTCAGTGACCTACAATATTATCAACATTTTGGCGCGAACGAAATACTTTAAAACCAGTAATATATATAAATATATAAACATATACAATTTTAGGACAGACAAATTCGGGCTGCTTAAAAGGAACTTTTATTTCGTGCATTAGACAACTCCTATATGTGTCTATATTCTTGATTTTTTGCAATTCATATCCTTCAGAAGAGAAGGTTGCATATATCTGTCATTTGACGTTAAGAAAAGGAGACATTTTTAAAATGATTATACGAAAGTGTCCCATGACTAACGAAGGGAAGTACAGGTTATCTGCTAATACATCTACAGATATCAAATTACCGATGTGAATATATTTTTTTAGTCTTGCTCAGTCTAAGAGCTTTACGTAGCTTTTTTATTGCAAATAGTCAGTCTTAAACCTACAGCTCATGTTCGCGATAATTGTAATGATTTTAAAAATATTTCCAAAATGCAGACCCTAGGGATTGTTTATAACACAAAATGAAAAGCATAATACCAATTGAAATGTAAGTAACATATTATTAGGCTTTGAATATTTAAACTTGTCTGCTAATGACATAAATCATTGTGTCATTTCTATTTTATATATTTAATTATATCTGATTTACTGAGCGAAAATGGGTCTTAACAAATTGGTGAAGTCGAGTTTTAGATGGCCAATAATCTCCGATATATATTTTAAAATTTAATTATATATTGCATCTTTGTTGTTTTTTAATTGTAAATAAAAAATATGAGGATTTCATTCCCATGCGATTGTTATTGTTAGTATTAACAACAAAATAAGAGTGTCCATAAATCAATATATTTACACTTTATACATTTATAATCGTATACACTTGATTTACACGATTTAAAAAAAGTTATAAGAAGACATCAACAATAACAGCAACAAGGCAGAAACTGTATAAGATACGCATTAGAAAAATGTGTAAATAATCACTCAAAATACCCTTCATCCTGACAGAATACAGTAAACTGGTGAATTAAAACTGGATGGAAAAACATTTTCAAATATGTATCCACTTAAAAGTATAGTAAAATATTTAACTTGAATTCCCTTATTTTAGAAACGATTGAAATATTGTATTATGTAGTACCTATATATATATATATCTTAAATGACCATAAGTTATCTGCTTTATATAAGATAAAAAAATATATATTTTCAGTATATTTGGAAATAATTGAGAGAAAATGACATATGTATAGATATATTTTTGCCCATTACTTCGTATAGCAAAAATTTTCATTGTAACAGGAAGATTTTATGTCAACCACTAATTGGATGAATTAATGAATCAATTTTTAATCTGCTGTATTTAGTGTGCTAACCAAATTTTACATGACACACATTTTTGTTTACAGCTGTAATTGTGTCTTGAAGAATAAAAGTAAAAATAAAGATTTTACATAAAAATGAGAACATATTTTTTTAACTTTCTTCAAGAGCAATCGTTTACCAGAATCAAAACTATATCTTGACAAGTTTGTGCCCTGTTGGTATATTAAAATCTTTGGATATAAATGTATTGCAAAGAATGACCATTTGACGATTTTGATGCAGATTACGTATTCTGCACGTTTTCGTAAATTTGAATAGATTTACTCTTCGGAAACTGTATACCTTATATATTCTGATTTTGAAACAACTGTCTGTTAATTTCAAATACTCTGGAGATCCGATGTTTAATATACATATACTATATATATCACGTAGCGAGCTAAAACTACTCTTTCTTGACTATAAGATATTGTCCTCATCTGAAACAATTGTAATAACCGGCATTTATAAAGAAGAATATCAAAAGTAGAAGAAGGAAGGTAGTTGCAGTAGTTCTCGTTATTCTAAAGTGGTCTAAGGTCAATTGGAACTAAAAATAAAGTGCACTCAAAGATCTCTGAGACGAATGTTATTCGAACTAGTGGAAGGCGCTAAATGGGAAGTCTTTCCTTTGAATTCCGATCAGAAAAGTAGCGCTGTCATGCGATCTGGGCCATCTGAGATTCTATTTGTAAGAGAGAGAGAGAGAGAGAGTGGGAGAGAGAGAGAGAGAGAGAGAGTGGGAGAGAGAGAAAGAGATCCTATATATTAAGCAGATATATCAATCAGTTCGATATATACTTTATACTAAACGTATTGATAGTACCAACAGAAATTTCTTTGGCAATTCCCAAAGTGGAAAAACGTGAAATCCAGATGATAGTTGTGGAACACTAAATATTCCATTCACTATAAATTTCAATTTCCAAGTTTAGATATTAAACTATCATTTTTGAAAAAATCAAAAAGCCTTTTGATGATCAAAGACTGCTAAAAAGAATTTTAAATATTACAAAAATATATAATATATCTTTGAATAAATGATATTAAAGTAATTACATTCAACAATATAAACTATTTATTCAAAATATAGAGCAAAATTCGTAAATTCTTAGAAGGAATACGTATTCTCCGAAAGTATGACTATGAAAATGTATAAATTCTTAGTGCCACTTATTTTTATTTGTTTGTTTAAATTCACCCGAAATAAAAAAAATTTGATTTAAACAAAAAGTTGCAAAGATAATTTGTTATGTATTGACCTCTCATTTCATAACATAAATCAGATGAAAAAGTACAAAAAAACTCTACAACACGCTTAAATGATGATTGCTGTATTAATAAGTAACATATATAAAGGTAATAATATTACATATATAATAATAAACGTCGCCTTGAAATTATTAAATGGGGAAAATAAAATACCACAGATTTCATGATTTCAAATATTATAACGTACCCAATTATGTTCTATTCATATGATAATATTATGAAAGAATAAAAATAAATTCTGGACAATCTGATTTTACATTTTTGAAAATGAATTTGGTGTAAATAAAGACTATTATAGATCAAACCTAAATTACTAAATTTCCGAGAATTTTTTATTAGCAGTTTTATTTTAAAAAATTAGCTATTTAAATTCAAATTTTTAAAAGTATTGACTGTCGAAATAATTTTTAAAATTATAATACAAGTTAACATAAACAAAAAAATTATTTATTCTTTTGTAAATCACATAAATATTTCAATCGTTACATTTCCAACACCGATCAATTATCGATATGGCATTATATTAAGCACACACGGCTTCAAGGGGGGTGATATTAAAATAGAAGAGATTTTCCCTTAGATTGGACAGTTCTTCTCAGCGTGTCAAACTGTGAGTTGGTGTAAATAAAAAATACAGAGAGAGAGAGAGAGAGAGAGAGAGGGAGAGAGAGAGAGAGAGAGAGAGAGAGAGAGAAGTGGGGAGAAGGAGGGGTGTCGGATGCTGTTTTGTTGAATCCCAAGGATACTAGGCTCTGCTGAGTGTAAGGATAAATAGAAAGTCAATTCGCATTATTTGTTGGATCAGATGTTTGGAATACTATCTCGTTCACCGGAACAGTAGTTAATTGTTTGTGTTCGGACATCGTTCTCAATCTCTTTCCTACTTCCCTCTCTGTCATTCTTGTTTTTTACTTTTGATTTGTTTGTGTGATACACATCGGATTATTATAGATTCAATTGGAAAGTGTTTAAAACTACATAATCAAGTCTGACGTGGATTTCAATCCCTGAATCGGAAATATTTCTTTTGGTGAGATTTCGTAGCATCATTTTATATATTTAAATTATCCAATAAATAGCTGTGTTAAAACAAAATTTTTATTATATTATTAATGAGCTATTTTAATGTTTTACACCGGAAAGTTTACATTATTTTGCATAAATTATAATTTACATAGGCGTAAAAGTCAAAATTTCTATATTGTATCAGGCTTAGTCGATTTTCAATTAAATGTAAAATTTACACAATAAAATGTCACATTAGGTCTATTTATAAAAATGTAATGTTCTGAATTAGTAGAATTTACTTAATAGGTTATTTTAAACCAATTTCTATAAACATAATTTGAAATTTATGTGAAAAATATAAGATCTTTTCACTTTTTGATAGTTTGAAATATGCGATTATAAAAGAATGTGTGTTTTACAACTTCTGTTAGTTTTAAGGCTATAATTATCTGTGATAGAATTCTTATTCTTATACATATTTAAGAACTTCGTTAGAGTTAAATTTTATGTACAACATAAATAATGTGTTAAGTAAAATGTAAGAGAAGAATAAATAACTAATTGTCTAACAACTGAAACAAATTATTATCTCTATCTAAGCTATCTGTAATTATAATTTTTTAAATAGAAAAAAGTATTAAAAAAGCATGTCATTAAAAAAAATATATTTTCTATAAATTTGAGATTCCGATTCTTTATGTAAGATTCATTTAAAGTGACACAAAAGAATAATAATATATTATTCTCTTCTGTATTTATCGTGTAAAGAATACATTATTAGTTATAGATAAATATTGCCTCCAAAATTCCAACACAAATCAGAATCTGCAAATTTATGCAAATTCGTATCAATCACAAAGTGAAAAATCGGTGCTAATCTTGTTTGTTTATAGCAGAAATCAAACTCTATATTGCGATCATTTGATCGAGACAAATTTTTGCTTTTATCGGAGACACTGAATCAGTATGCAAAGTACATATGTTATATATATTTAGGGTAGGTATGTAGGCTTAAATTCAAGTTTCTCATGTGGCTTTTGTAGGATTTCACTTTATTAAGATTATATAAAATTAATTCATGATTTACGAGATAAAACAGTTATATTTGGTGTTTTTAATATTCTATTAATTAGTATAACGTTATATATTTGTCATACGTATTTGTAATTTCGAATTATTTCTTTTCACATTATTGAGTGAATTTTGAGTATTACACGCAATATATTCACGCAATATGCTAAAGTGATGTATCCTATCAGATTATTCATGTTCATATGACCAACTTTACTATGAATACTCTGTTAGTAGGTATTATCACACTTTTATTCAAAAAAGGAAAACTTTCGTTATTTCGCTCTAAATAGATTTTAAAAAGTTAATTGAAATAACATCCTTTTTAGAACATTGAATGTTCTTTGGATTATTTTACATTCTCGAGTTAACGAATAAATATTATTAAATACAAAAATAACCTTTGTAACCATAGATAATCAATGAAATAAGTTTGTCACTAATGAACAACTAATAGATTTATATTTAGATAGATAGATAGATAGATAGTGAGATAAATTTATATTTAAAATTATAGTCTTGAAATGGAAAAATATTAGATATTATATTAAAATGTTTCCTTTACAGAATTAATTAATTAGCATTGTTTTCCTGAACATATAAAACAGTAAACATTGTTACTTTCATTTTCAGGCATTTTACAAATGCTATATTCAATATTAATTACTCATTTTTAAAATATGACGTATTGTTAGTATTTGAATGAGATTAAGTAGATCATTTATAATATCTTTATAAACAAAAGATTTAATAAAGTGAAAATTGTTCAATTGTATGTTTAATAAACTTTTAAAAGTAACTCTTTTGATGTATGTACATATATTTATTTATAAGATTAAATTATGCAATGTTAAACAAAATAGTTTTTGCTAATACTTATATTACGAGTTGTTATTAATGGAATCAATATATATTTCTGTTTTGAATTTACTTGCTGTCCATTTTTTCATTTAAAACAAACACGTATATGACATTAAACATTTTTCAATAATGTAAAACGAATATGTATTTGGAGTTTATTATCGTTTGAATAAAAGTAATAAACGTTTAATATTTACGAAAATATAGAATTGTATTTTATATGTTCTGAAAAATAAAATTTATAAATAAAAAAAGAAAGAGCTATCAAATTAGACTTTCATTATATTTATTTTTATACAAATAAAGAGCATCCAAAATGGATATTTAAAAAATGTGAATTTATTGAATATTGAAATTGTTGATTACGTTTAAAACGGACGAGACTATTATATATCAACAGCATTATTATGTAAGCCTTTTAAAAATAATTTGTGAAATTGCTTTCCGTGTCTTTGTAAAACAATTAAAATAAAGTAATTTAAAATGTCGATTATAACTTTCTTTGTGTAAAAGTAAAAAATGACTGAAAAGTTCAACCCCATTTAGATGACAAAAATCCATTTAAAAATATATATTAAATTAGCTGCTGTTTCTCAAGTGCTTATTATTCGGATTTAAAATGGTTATTGGAAGAGCAGAACAAAAATATGTTTTCCTTTTCTATGCGCGCACTGGTACATTTTCTCGTCAATTCGAGTTCCAAATTTTCTAGTTTCAGGAAATGACACTAATTTTAACAACGTGCCACAATCGGATCAGCTGAAGTCCACATTTCTTGCAGTCGATAGTTAGACATTAATGGTAATGTAAATTAAAGAGGTGTAATATAGTTATTATTGCCATTCACGTCGTTAGTCGATATTTGAGATAGATTTTTATTCTGGTATATTTCATGAAATCCAGTTATTGTGAAAGAATTATGACTGTCTAATTAGGTCACACCAGAATACAAACCTAGTTATTAGAGTTTTTATTTTTCGTGACGCCTATTTTCCTACGGAGACTAAACAGTTTTCTCTTTTAGTTGAAATAATCAGTATTACAAATAAAATATTGTAGGGAATCTGTGAGTCTAAATATATGTGCATTTTAGATTTTCCCGATGAAATGTAAAAGAACATCAGACTAAATATGAACTTATACATACATATACATCAATTATGAATTATACAAAGTTTTAATGGCACAAAATGTGTAAATGTGGCGATAAAATTCGACCTATTTAAATCAAAATATGAAATCAAATCCCTTCTTTTATAATGGAAAGTAAATTTAGAAAAAATGGGTCATATTCGACCTGTGTAATTCAATTTAACAATGATATCAAATATGACAACAGATATAGTATTCATTTTTCGTTTTATTGTATATTAGTTGAATAATTAATTGAATAATAGTCATATTATTCAACTAGTAATGTAAGCTATCAATGCTATATTGTTCAACTAAAAAATGCCACCAATTTTATGAGCACATTAGTTTAATACCTACATCATATATATTTAAACTATTAACAATATTATTTAAATCGATGCATGAATATCTGTCTAACTATATATATCGACTAGCTTTATGTACTTTAAATTCACTTAAGCAGTAAAAATTTGAAACAATTATTTATTTCCTGAAGATGGTAGACAGATTGTGGAGCGAAACTATAGTTGAAATACATATGATTGAATATTTGGTTTCTGACTTAACTTTGGCTATATTTACTGTTTAAATAGTGTTAATTTATATATTTCATGCAATCTTTTTGCACAATATAATAAAAGCATAACTTAAATTGGAAAATGTCAAATGAATATATTTTCCTTGGAAAAAGTTTAGACATTTGTTTAAGCTGAAATTGGTGGTTATATAATTGACTTTAGAAGTCAAATTAAAGTCAAACGTTTTATTCCAGTTTTTTAACATAATATTTTTACAATATATTTACACATTTGCTGTCTCCTGTCCACTAATATTTTGATTTCATATTTGAATTTGGTTCATCTCTCTACATTTGATAAAGTAAACCTAGATTGCTTTAATAAAAATAATTAAATCTACATTTTTCACAGCATACAATATAAGATGTAAAAATTGATTGCAATTGTTGGTTTTTTTAAATTACATAATTGAAACGCATTTATTTTTAAACTAACATATTGCTATTATATAATTTTGGTTGAATAATGAAGTCAGTTTTATATTATTCTTTGAATTAAGATAAAAATACATGAAAGTGATTTTGTTAAAAGCATTTAACATTTCCATACGAAATTTTCTGTTAGATGCAGAAGTTCTATCTATTATTTATAAAACGTTGTTCATAATACATTTTATATATAAAAATTAGGAGAACCTTGAAAATATTTTTTTTTTATATTAGCAATTCTAACACTTAACTAGATAAGACAATTACATTCATTAATAAGAAATAAAAAGAATTTTAACTCAAAGATGCTTGGTACAGTTGAGTAAAGGAAGCTACAAAAGAAGATCATTAAGAATAGTGTATTGATTACTATACTGGCTTTCGCTAGCATTCACTTTGTCAATTAACTCTAATTATCGACTACATATAATCAGTTTTCTCACTAGCCTCTTTGCTTAATAGAATTATGTCAGCGAATGTAACATACATACATGCTAGGACAGACATAGGATCATTCAGAGGCTAACTATATGAGGCCATAACAGCGCACATTATATAACGTACTTACATAGACAGAAAACCAGATTGCATTTTGGGTATCAAATATTGGGACAATGATACGCTATGCTAGGTATACTGTTGCCCAAGTAAATTATTTACTGTTGTTAAATCAAGATTCTAATACATATGCGAGAGATTATAGGTTTATTTAGACTGTGTTCATTGATTCAGCTTATTCATTCATCAAAGGTAACGGGTTGATGAGGCTCCCCAATAATTTTTTAAATTTTGCAATAGTAGTAGTTTAAGGAAAATGTTTTGTCTCATATTTCCCTGAAACTATTTATATAGACATTTGTAATTATAGATAGGTAATAATAGTTAACTTTAATTAAAAGATGAATACATTTTTTTTCTTCATTTATTATTTGTAGGAAACTTATTACATTTCAGGATTTACTGTATTAAACAAATCAGTCTACAAATTAAAATTTCATCGATATAGAGCAAGATATGCATTTAAAAAAAGTTTTTAGTTTTTTTTCACTAAAAGAGAGCATTTGTGCACTCTTTTTGTCCCTCTGAGTGCATTGTCACGTGACCATCTCTCTGAGTTCATTGTCCTCCCTCGACGGTACTAGAGCGAAAAAGTTGTAAAACTTTATTTTAAGAAAAGTCATGGAAGCTTATGTTGCTCCACTTGTTAATTTAAACTCTTTCCGGTGTGGATTAGGGTTCAGCATTTGTCAGACATATGAGCACGTTTGGTCTACAAATTAAAAATATAATTTAATCATTCTGCTACAAAGTTAGATACACGAAGAAGAAGCAACCTATTGTTAACATTAGTAGCGTTATTCATCACTATAAATGTTGTCGATGTGACTATTTTAGTAATTTAGGATACAAACAAAAGCACTATTTTAACGTGCCAATGAGCACAGATACGGTAATACGGGTCAGCAAATGTGTGTCTATGTAATGTGTGTTACGTCGAAGATCGATTTATTAATTAACGAATTATAACACTCTTGAATGTTATGCGTACATCACTTAATGCACAGAGGACTAATAAAAAAATACGTTTCTGACTTAGGATCATGTAAGTCTTGCGGTTCTTGTATTACTCGTATTGATGACTCAGTGATTTAGCCTGTGATCATATACTATAGACATGGAATGGGATTGCATTGTGCTTCTAGAAAGATAGTTTATTAAATCACACCTACCACCCAGTAGGCACTAGTCTCGTTCCTGTAGGCAAATGCTAATTTGTATTCATTCTCTAAATAGTAAAACTGTAATTCTTAAATTTTACCATTATTATATTAAAAATGTCAAGAATAAAATAACTTTAAATGGGTGAAATATGTATATATGCTGAGCAAGATATTGCTTTTGATTTAAATATTGGTTGGATAAGCGTTCTGCGATGACTGAAGGTAAGACTATTTTCTTAGAAATTTGTAAATTGTAGAATTAATTCATACAACAGTTACACAATTAAACTATTTATTGAGAAATTCTCGATTGTAATCTGCATTCTGATAAAATCCTTATCGTTTAAGCGAGACCTTCCTAGTCAATAATCTACTCTCATGTTACTCAAAAATATTTTGTTCTTTCTTTTTTATACACATTTTGGTATAATAATGTCTAACGCCATAAAAATCGATATTTTTAATAAATTAACCAAGGCGCAATATTTATCATGTAAAACAATTTTTCCGCAAGAATTAAGAAACGATTGAAATAAGAAAACGTATAAATCTATATGTACATATTTTTTGTCGCAAAGCAAAATAACTATTGCCAGAAATGTTTACATAAATGATGTCTTTTACATAAATTGTTCTCTAAATATCGAACAAAAAAGTTATCATATTAGTAATTATATAAAACGTATATTTGTGCTATAATTTTAGTTTTATCAACTCAACAATCGGACACGACAACACTTGAGAGTACTGTGTATCTATCTAAATATAGTTAGTGAAAATATTAGTTATTGACCAACTACTAACTATAACAGTTAAAAGAACGTTTTTCGACTAGAAATTAGTCTTTGATTTAGGTCGAATGTGCGCTTTAACATTTCAATTACTATATACATAACTAAAAATTAACAATATTTATACTACAAAATATTCTGGGTATCTATTTAGTGGAGTTGAATTTTATATAATATTTAGTTTGCACACATTCCTTTAGAACACTAGGTTTATTGTGCTTTAGTAGAAGGTACAAGTAATTCGACTTCTATAGGAATAGAAAGATGTCGGAAGAGCACATCCATCATATTAATAAGCCTTTTATGATTCTTCTTTTACAAGAGTTATTTCGACTTAATGATGCATTAAGGAGGTGTTCCGGAAATTGGATATCGATTTTAGCGGTAAATATGTGGAGAAACAACTCAATATAACCAACTGTACATAGTTATAAACTGAATTCAAATTTTGTTGTTTTGGGTCATTTTTCAAAAGAAATTGACGTTTTATATTATTTTAAGTTGCAAAAATAAGTACAACACTAATCTCCATATTTTCTGTAAATATGTTATTGCCAGGATTTTTTGTCGATGGAAAATTATTAAAGTCATTATATGGATATATGTGGGTAGAGGTATATGTTGTGTATGAGAAAATTTTCCTAACTAATTTCCAAACTGGAAATTTAAAAGTGCCCTATACCTTTCTCAAGATCAGATTAAAGCCTTACATTAATTGTATTATTAAAGCAAGACTTAATCATGATTTCTAAAATTTAAAAGTATATATAAAAATATTTTATCACGGTTAGCCGTCAATGTATGTTTTTCATCAATGCAATCTAATAAGCGATAACAATTTATAAATGTCGACTAACTTTATATAATTATTATGAAGTTAATCATGGCTGGTTAGAAAATGACTTGAAACGACTTAAAAATAAAAATAATTGATAGAAGAGATATATAATTCCATAAACGTCAAAATCTGCAATATTCAATAAACGATTTTAATCATATCAATAATATTTATTTTTAATATATTGTGACATTGAAAAACTTATTAACGAATAAATATAACAAATTAAAAATTACTGCTTAAAATTGATTAGTTAATACATTTTTGATATTTTTTATTTTATAACATTTTATTAATTTCTGTGGTAAATGTAATGCTTTTGCTTGATAATTTAATAATTATATGTGATTGTATGATGATTCAATATTATATGAAATATATGCGCGAAATAGAGTGAATGAATAAATGTAGTATTACCAAAAGAACTTTGATATTTTATTCTTTTACATAATTTTTCTGATCATAATATTGATTTTTTTTAGTAAATTATCTGATTATTAAAACAAGAATATGTTAAATTTGATATTTGAATGCATATTTTAACCCCCCGCATACCGAGGAAGGGGGCTGAATCGTCCCCCCTGTTTTATTTTTGCTATAACCATTGTTATTTGAACAAGCGCGTGATCTCCAGCTTTCATGACTTTTCCTAACTTTATGTTTAACAACTTTTAATAATATTTTCATCATTGTTACC
>JAYRBW010011420.1:0-13279 GCA_036023295.1 Invenusta paracnida
GGATAGATCAAAAACTTCAAATTGAGTAAGCTAGGTATAGCTTAGGCATAGCACATATGGGAATTCCCTGTAGTTTCAAATTTTCTCTAGCATATTCACATTATAAAACTTGGCATGCTCATAATAAGTTTGTATATATAATAAGAAATGTTCATTTTAGTGTACTTAGAATATATACATAATAATATATATATACAAATATATCAGTATAAATAAAAGGTTATAAAAATTATTAAAAAATTATAACACCTACTTATAGAAAATACACAAAACAAATATTCTAATACTAACTTAAAAGAAAAATTAACGGACAATAACTGGAAATTTACAAGAAATAGCCTGTGAAAAATTTAAATAAACGTATTCTACGTTTTTTACGTTTATTACAGGCTATTTCCTGTAAAATATTTTAACATGGTTTTACCCGTATTTTTACGAGAAATAGCCTGTATAAAAACGTCAAATTATTTACGGTGTATGCAAAAATGTGTTACGCTTGATTCACATTTTCTACATATTTTTCTTTTCGTGAACAAATGTTCACAGTCAAAGAAAATAGATCAGACATGCAGGAATTTCAGAAAAAAACGCAGATCATCACTAAAAGTACAAAACTAAAGAACATCTCGCAGATACAGCTGTTTCTATTGGAAATTATGGGTCGCCTTGTTCGGTCTTACAAATTACATGAGAAATATGTATTACAATAAATACATAAACATGTATTTAAATTCCGTACATCGTAATTGGCCATTTAATTCATTACAAAAGTTGAATTAAGTATTTAGGCATTAATAAGCTACAGAGATGTTTGAATATTAAAAATGCGAATATTGTTATCTGTCGGTTGGTTGCATATTACTTCAATATTGAGTATGTATATTAGGTATACATATCGAGTTAGATTCATGATGACCAACAACATGTTCTGTAAACAATCAATGAATTGGCATAGATTTTTATTTTCGTAAAATAATCTTCGTAAAAAATTGTAATTACATAAAATATAAAGTAATACAAAAATATTAAACAAACTGACTATCACAGAGCGAAATGTTTATATTCATTAACATGAAGTGAATTAATATTACAAAAACATGAGGAATACACAGTTAAATCACTCACTTTAAAGTTAAAAAAATAAACAAGTATGTAATACAAATACAATCTATAGGACAGGCAATTGCATCATCGAACCATGAACAAGAGCGTCGACGCTTAGCTTGAGCAATAATACCAACTCTACGTTTCTAGAACTCCTCCTTTAAAAACAAAGTGATTGATTAGTGATTGAAAACTTTTGATTAGCTATATACTTTTTTTAAAGAAATGCTTAAGCAGTATTTTAAAATATTTGTTAAAGTATAAATTCATTGATTGACAGACTTGAATTTGAATGGTTATAAACCTAATCATCGCCTACTACTTCTTTGTTAATAGTACACCAATATTATTGCTAAGTTGATTTTACTGATACATAAATCGGTTTATTATACTAGTCTGTTATTTAGATTAAAATAATAACACATTATGACTTTAGCCTTTTTTCATTTTGGTACCCCACTTTATGAAAATCCTGGAAATGTGAACCTGCATATTGCTGGAAATAACATTAGTTTGCCTTTTTTATTAGGAAATAAGTAGATAGACACTTGCAATGTTTGCTATTGAAATCAAACAACAGTTATGTTGACAGTTTATAGATGGAAGTACCAATAACTTTCCATTATATTATTAGCAAATAAGTAAATAGACACGGATGATGTTTGCAATAGGAAACAAACACTTACATATTATATTCATTTATTTTCTATAGGTAACCATTAGTTTGTAATATATTTGATGGTGCATTAGTGACTAGATGCTGTGTAGATACGTTTTCAACAAATGAAACAATGTTATGTTTACAATAGTGAAATATTGTTTTAAGCAATATTATTTCAACACTTTTTACCTTATGTGATTGCTTTAACACACGACCAAGAGAATTTGTTCTAAAATCTACATATATATACAAGTGCAAAAATTATGTTGTACATAATATATTAATATGAAATCATATTAAATGTTAAATAAGGTGTACAAATAAATCCGATAATATTTGAAAGTATTCATATAATGCATTATACAATCCATTATAATGACTTGAAGTTAATAACTACAGACTAAAGAGTAAAGAATAAAGAGTTTTCAGCACTCTATGATAGCCTATTGTGGCCTATAATACACTAAAACAAAAACGACAGCGTCGCAAAAGTGATAGTCAAGAAATAAGCTTCCCACAAAAAGCCAAAATGCAATTGATTATATAATGTACAGCCATTCAAGAAATTGATGAAAACATAATTTAATAATTGTTGAAATTAGTGAAATATTTCAATTTACTAAAATATTTAGCAGCACAGATATACGTAGACTGTCAATATGAGTTACTTATACATTTCAATATAAAACTAAAAGAATTATCAAACTAAATTCACGGGACAACAGTAAATAGTATATAAAGAAACATCGAGTAATAAACTTAGGTTTGCTTTATCATTTTTATAACTATTTATCAATACAAATTTGGATTAGCCTATATTTTTAAATTATTTATTTATTAGTTATTATACTTTTAAAAAGAGTTATATGTTTAGTTTTATAGCACATTTTAAATGCATTGGACCGTTTTGTAAATGAGAAACTGCACATGGCATATTTTTCCATGCTAATCTAAAATGAAGTTTTGTTATTTGTATAGCGCATTTTAATATACATGTTATTTACTTTATTATTTATTGTTTTATTTAATAAACTTATGGTTCAATAGGAACTATTGCTGCTCCAAATATTAATAATATTGATATTACTGTATTAATTGTATTATTTTTATTATCATAATTACATTATTAATATTATTTCTAAATTACTTTTTATTATCTGTACTGTCAACAATAAATACTTTATTGCATCGTATAAAAAGACGAACGCGTGCGGAACACTATGCATGTGTTCCAGAAACATTTATTATGTTCTAAAACAGTTGGAACACTTGTTCTGCTTTTCGAATGTGTTCCAAGGATTATGTTTTGCTTCAAATGTATTCCAAGGATTATGTTTTGCTTCAAATGTATTCCAAAGATTATGCTTTGCTTCAAATGTGTTCTAAATTATCATATTATATATGTTGGAACAGGTGTACCACCATGCATGTGCTCTATATCTGAGGTCATATTTTTAAAACATGAAATATGTATCACCTTTGACCAACTGTCCATTTTAGTTTAAAATTAGAATGTCTAAAATAATATTTAGTTTCTCACCGATATTGAAATTTATATTTCTCTTTGTGAAGGTAAAACATAACATTGTAATTTATATAATGATCAATAAAAAATAAAAAGTTGAGCTATAAATATTTAAACATGATATAATTATCGAAATTAGGTTATATAACATATTCTAGTAACACAGCAGTTAAGACGTCATTTGACGCCTTGTCGCTCTGACCGGTGCACCTTAACTTACCTTCATTCTGTTATATTTAAAGTGTAATATCGCGCCATAATATACTCATCGATTCGTCTCAGCCCCAGCCTTCCACCGGTGAGTCTCCCTAAGCCATACACCTATTCAACTGGGAACTATCCACGTTTTTGAAAAACTCACCTTACTTCATTACAGTTATACATTACACTCATGAGTAGCGCTCAGCCTGTTCACGAGTAATAGAGACAAACAACCAGTTAACCTCGCTACTCTAACAGATTGCCTGAACAATCTACGCGACGACTTTAAATCAGACACGGCCTCCTTTATGCAAGACCATCGCGAATCAAGCCAGCGAAATCAATACACTTTAATCGATAGTTGTGAATTAATCGTTGGCTATTGAACGTCTTAGTTCTATTATTAGGTCATCATTCGCGTTAATTACGGGAATTCCAGATTACGACGAACACACCCTACCCTTGGTTTTACAAAACATCAAAGCAGCTACCTGCCAGGAATTTACCCCCACCAGACAAGGTATTCAACGTCCAAACAAAAATCGACTCATTAGAATCATATTCAAGAACGATAAAGCTAAGGCCCACTCCTTAAACAAAGCCCGTGAGAGACTAAAAATAAACCATCTTCTCAAAAACATCTACATTAACCAAGATCATCCTCCTCTCACGTCCAGCGAATACTACCGCCTGAGGACAAAACTCAAAAACCTCAAAACGGCCAATCCACTGAACACATATAAGATATCAAGAAGCAAGCTCCTAGAAAACGACTTTTTCGACTTAAAAATCAGATTTTTTAAAATAACTATATTCTTCAACATCCCTCTCCATCTTCAATTCAAACTCGACCGAGAGCAAAACAGAGCCCACGGCCTCATCTGCCGTTTTAAGATCACGGATCCATCCCCCCTGCAACTTGTCTAACTTCCCCTCTTTGACATATCGTCGTCACCAAGCAGCTGACAAACCATATCGTGCATACAAATCAGAAACAACAACATTTTCTCCCTTCTTCCCCCGTTATCCGCACGCTCCGGACGACTCACTGAGTCCCCTGCAAAATCTCAATGACTTCGGACCTCATTCATTCCCAGCTGTACCGCTCGGTATAACAACACCGCCCCCTCCTAAATCCCCCTAAGCCGCGCTACCATTTTTCGTTTATTAGCATTTTTAAATTACTGTCTCTTTCTTTATTATGTAATTCCACTTCTATTACATTATTATCGGCATCTACACTAACACTATATGTTTTCGTTTTTTACGAAACTTTCTACTGCCTTTTGTCCAATGTGCACGATTCCCATTTATACATTTGAATTCTCGAAATATACATTTATTAGTATTATTGATATACTTGTAATTATTATTACAATTTAAATTCGATTAAAATCTTAATTTAAACAAGCTTTTAAATTGTAGTTAAATTCTCTAAAAAAGTGACTGCTGAAGTATTTTAAAGTTTACTTCATTTCGATATCTGGTCCCGTTTTAACTGAAACCTAATGTATTAAGTGTTTACAAACTATTGTAAGCATTACCACAAGTACTATATGACTATTAACATTAGAGCACAAATGCCACCGAATGAGATATTCATTAGCACATGGTATAAATATGATAATGTGATTGAAAGTGTTAATAAGTATGCATAACAAAAGTTAGCTAAAATGTAAGTGAAAACTTACGTTAAGATTATTATTTAACATATAAAAATGATTTAGTTTTTAGTAAAACTATATATGTTACATATAAAATGTAAATTACATAATCATTGTCGAATTGTAAAACTCATAATATATATGTATAGTAAAATTTCTTTAAAAATTGTTAATCAATATCTAATTTTTTCACAATATAGTCTTTTCACAATATGTTCAAGTTAAAGCTATTTTTATGCCTACACTCTAATATTTTTTCATAAGAAATGTAAGTCATATATCCTACTGAAATTTACTCTTAGTAAATATTTTTATACAACGTAAAATTATTTGCAATTTCAAATCTGCATTTAGCTTATCCAAATGAAAGCGTCTCCAGAACACAACCCTTTTTGTTGCATTACTTTAAACATCTGATTAAGGATTGGACTTCGTTTTCCAAGTAAATCATATTAAATAGTATGCGTAATACATTATAATGTATGAAAGACTCGCTATTAATGATGTTTTAAGTTAGAGCAAGTTAATACAATACGTATTTAGTCATGTACCTACCAAATAAAATTCATAGTTAAAATGTTTAACAAAATTGAACGTTATTTAAAGTGTTGTTTTAAGTTATGTTATATTATGCTGCGTATATGCTATTTATATATAACAAAATGTATTTATATAATCATTGATATGCATTTACAATCTATACTGCGCATACTATAACATAAAAATAAAATTTAAGTGAAATTTTTTTTGGGCCCGGTGACTTTTGGCCGCAGCTGTACATTTGTGTCGTTGGTGCTGGATTTGTTTTCACCACCTTAAACATCATTACAAATCTGACGTTTCTAACATCAACAATTCATTCTACTAAAATGTGTCAATTCTTTTCACCAAAAGACCCACACAACTCTTATTAGAGATCCCAGCAGCTCACCTAATCAGTATCCAGCTAATCGACGAAATAATAAACACTTCTAATAAATACATCATGTTTTCAATTATTAGTTTTCCTCGATGTAGTGGCACTGTATACATCCATATTAGCAGTAGACGACATCAAAACCATGCAAAATCGACTCAAGGAAATCACAAATTCTTGCAACCTCTTTCTTACCTTTCATGTGGTAACCTTACTTTAAACGATTCTGCCGAATACCTACTTCCACTACAGGGACACTATCAACCAACAGACAACACGATTCCCGGTGCAAAGTAATGTCTCCGGCATCATCGCGATATTACTTATGAAATCACACTAGAAAAAAATGCTCTGAGATATAATCCGAACACTTCAACTTTCTTAGATACCTCATTCATTAATAAGGCTAAAGTTGAAAACTAATGTGTTTATTAATAATGATTTTTTCTGAAGAAAATTGAATACTCATACATTTTATTTCAATAAACAAATCATTTGATATGCACTACTTTTAAACATTATTAGTAGAATATTATAAACTCTTAAGTTAAACTTAATTCATTGTTAATTTTGTACCTTTCCATCATTAATTTAAATAAAATTCAAACTGTATCAAATATGCATTAAGATGAACATTTAATATATTTGCAATCCACATGTGGAGAATGTCCAAACAAAAGTTCTATGTATGGCTTAATGTATTATAAATTAATAACTTAGTTCTGTATCAAATCTCGTTGCATTTATATCATTGAATAAAATTTGATGTCATTGAAATCATTGACGTTAACTCATAATCATTCTACTGTGTTCGAATTTTATTGAAATCATGATGTACACGTGCAAATTGATTATATCTGTTTAACCCTATCCATACCTTGTTATTTTACTCAAGCAGTCTCAATAGCAGATTGTGCCGCCCCCCCCCCTATTATTTTCAAACGTCCTTGATTAATAAAGTTTGAAAATTAATTTATAAATAAATAAGGAAAAAAAGGATAAATATTATTGAAAAAAAAAGTTTAATATATACAAATTATTTTTGCTTATAGTTTTGAAACAAATCCGGTAAGTTTGTTATGAAATATTACTATTTTGTAGCAAGTGCAATTGACTTCTTGTACTGTTTCAATATATTTGTGTTTTATTCAAAATATATCAATAATAAAAGAATTGAAATACGAACAAAGAAATTTAAATGGACATGAGAATATAAGATAGGATATATCAGTGATGCAATAAAATATTTATAATTAACATAATATATACTAATTAGTAATTTTGGATTAATAAATAATGTAATAATCATATTAATAATAATATAAATAACAATGACATATATTTTGTTAATATAAGGAATAGTTATAGTTCGGAATGAACAATAAGTAATTTGAATAAAATAGTAATGATGTAAATATAAATTAAAATGTAATGAACAAGGAACAAATCTGGACTTTCGATTTGTTTGGAAAAAGGTGCTATGCGTAGTTTCTCATTTAGAAAAAGGTCAAATGTGTTTAAAATATGCTATACAACTAAACGGATACATTTTTTTAATAACAATATTGAATACATTTCTGCTAATCCTCAGTTTTACTAATACATTTATATGGCAATGAGAAGAAAAACTCGGTATCTAAAATTAGGTTATTTTCCCCATATTACTTTTTCCACGAAGCACCTACGGATATATGGCGCTCTGCATTTTGTAAGCTAAATAAACAAATTCCCGCCACCCGCCTCGGTATGGAAAGAGATAACATGTTGTGTAATTATCAATCAACACGAAGGCAAAGAAGGTAGAAACAAAACACTTCGATAGAAGTTACGCAATACAGTTGCTTAAACGTTGACTGGTGAGATAAATAATGAACAGTGGCTTTCTTCGAATATTGGAAAGTTCAAACTGGACAAGAAATGATCTTCTTTTCGAAATTATAAGTAAAATAGAGTCGAAAAAGTAGGTTATAAATATTTTGAAAGAATAAATGTTTGCAATAATTAAAACAGTCAAATATATATGAATGAAAACCCTAATTTTTGACTTTCAAAACATCTTCAAAGTCAGTTCAGTGTTCATTTATTTCTGAAAGGTTTTAAGCCGTATTAAGCAGCTAAACTTTCTTCTAAACTTAAGCAGCTATCTTTTAAAAGAAAAGTGGACGCTTATGGCCTTTAATTCGTGTTTATTTGAGTGGCATCTGAACTGTTTAATCTTGATAAAGTAGATCACAATAATTATCACATAATTATTTTAATGTTGTCCCGTAGATTTATTTTAATAAAACTTGTATTATTTATTTTGAAATTTCTAATTGTTATTCATATTGGCAGTATATCTGTTCTGTTAAACGTTTTGACAAAATGAAATCTTGAAACGTATTGCTGATTTACATCATTATTAAATATAATTATTTATTTAGTAGAATAATAAACTTCAAATTGGGCATACTTTTAAATTCCAGAGGCTATAATTATTCTATCGTGTCTATTAGATAATTTAACTCTGTCAGCAGCTCTATATTTTACAGTTCAAGTAACAAGGTAGTTGGATAAGTCATCGTCGATAACAAAGTCACCAGAAAAGCCTCCAAACATTGTGCACATTGTGGAGTTTTTGGAGTACGAGAATGAGAAACAGGATTGATTGTTCTGACATTCCAAAGCGCATTTGATTCGACTAACAACGGTTTTCATGGTGGAGGGGCTGATTGTGTTCAAGTAGCAACTGATTTCAGTTTTCTCTGAAAAGAAGTTAAGCAAAAAGGAAATAATGGGTTTATTGTTTAAAGCATTGAAAAAATATTACATTAATCAGGACTTTATTTATGATGTAATTTTTTAGAATTATCGTTATTGCCTTAAATTATAACGTGATTTTTTTAATTTTAATTAAAATGTAGTAAAGAATAATAATTAATTTTGAATGTAGCATTACACTTTTACGATGCTGTTTCCCATTGTCATTTTCTAATCAACATAAAACAATTAACCAAATTGATCCATTTTAAACGAAACAATATTATGTACAAATATCCGTGTGGTGACCTTTGGAATATGTGTAAACGAATATAATGCTAAAAGTCACAAATACAAAATTTGATCTTAAGACACTTTTTCCAAAATAGATATAAATGTTAAGTTCTGTCAATTTATTTTGTCAAAACTTGTTACAGACTTTTTTGACATTTCCAGTTGTACACATGATTTATTGTGTCTTCTGTATGAGTTTTTAGTACGAGCAACCGATATTCTGCACAAAATTAACAATACACATTGAAGCTAACACATTATAATACTTTATTTGTAGAAATTATCGGATATCATGAGAAACTTTTATAAATGACAGGGCGAAAGAGGTCGATAACACATACGTATAAACACGTGTATATATATATATATAAACACGAATACAATAATTGTCCACCACATTTGAAACTCTTGTTATAATTCAGAGACAAAAATAAATGCTACTCAGTACTTTATATTGTATGACTGTTGTATGTAAATGTTGCTCTAAATTATCGCACATCATTTACAACATTCAATATCGATCTCGTCATGTTGTTCGAAGTATTCAAACATTTTCAAAAAAATGTATATGTATCTTCGTGAAAACAGATGTAAACTAGTTTATACTTTGCCATGTCTGCTATAAAACGATTTAGGTAAACCAAATTATTAATGGATCTGCTTTGTTTGTATATATTTTTAGCTCGAACTGCGGAATATCTTTAAGTATATTAATGGCATGACGAGCCCAAATTCAAACTCTTCTTCATTTTTGTTATAAAACCTTCGACTGTCTAATTGTGCAAATCATGGGAGTGAGAACTTGTTCAGTTGTAAATGTTGTAACTAAGCTCATAAGGGTCAATTAAACGTGAATTTCGTACGAATGGAGTATGAACCTGCCTTAACCAAAATGTGATCCAATTGTAGAACTTACTAAACTGCGCTGGCTGATTGACGTTTCGACTCCCAAGCAATGGTTCTCCCCAAACTTCAATTTCACAGAAATTCATGAATATTGCTGTTATTTTGTGGAAAATTATCCGGTCCGCGATCTACAAAATTTCGTTAATTATTCAGGTGATACATAAGTAAATTGGGTAAGGTTGATGGTCATCGATTGTTATTAATAATAAAATGAAAATTAGCTAGATAAGAAAGCTTCAGTGAATATAAATGATGCTTGATTATATAGGAGAATTTCCATTACATCCAAATAATATGTATCAGTGTTGAATATTTATAGAATAATATGCTTAAATAATGAAATAGAAGCAGTAAATAATATGGGTGCTCTATCATCAAAATATAGTACTTACTTTTACTTTTAATTCCAGTAAAACTCTAACATGCATTCGTAATTAATTATAACGTTTGTAGCTGACATTTTATCACTGATAAAGCAAAATGTTTCCTTCACGTTTAGTAATATATACCAGTCCAAAATAATTAATAAAATGCGGTCACACAAAGACATATCTTATCAATGATGTAATATTTAGTATTTTGCATAATTTAAATCAAATAAAACTTACCACATATTGAGACAATTCAAAGGTATAAATCTTCTGTTCAGTATTGATAGATTGAACCAACTTGACACAACCCGTTTCCATAGTTCCAGTAGCATTGTTTACAGCCAATCGTGTAGCAGCGTATATGTTGGTTTCAAGAGTTTGATTAATTGAACCTGAAGTAGAACATATTAAATGCCTCTTTAAAGTTATTGAAATCGTTATCATTCACACATAATATACAACTTAGTTGCCGTAATCATAATCTCTATAATATCCTCCACTTAGCCATAAAATAATCGGGTATTATAATACAGCAAACGGATGCGAGACAAGCTAGTTAAATATAGAAGATGAGCAAATTTGAAAATGATGTTTGATATTTGCATTTGTCAAATTGTTTAAGATTGATTAAAATTAGTTTGTTTCAGAAAAAATATAATCGTTTATTAATACGATTATGGTATTCCAAGTGGGCGGGACCACACCTGCATCCACTGCTGAGCTACCCACTCCCTTATGGTATTCCAAGTGGGCGGGTCCACACCTGCATCCACTGATGAGCTACCCACTCCATTATGATATTGCAAGTAAGCGGGTTATTTCTAATGCAAATAACAAAATATTATAGCTGAACTGATATATTGGTTAGAAGAACACTTATATTGGCGTCGAAAAAGTTATTTGAATCAATGTATAGTGGAATGGGGAGTGAGGATAGTACTATATTATATAATTGTTTAGGATTATGAATGAATTTTGTATTTTTCATTATTTGTTATTTACATATATATGTTGAGGGTGTACTCATTCGATTATTCTTACATGTACTTGTTTACCTCATTTCTTGAATTACATTTTATGCTCGCAAGTTTTTATATATTGTTAATATGTTTCTCCAAATTATTATATAATTTGTATGTGATAAATGTTTTTTGTTTAAAGTTTGTGTATTTAGCGTTACAATTTGTAAAACTATATTTTGAGAAAAATCCCGATGTTTTTTTACTTTGAACTATTCAATTTAAAAACAGTAAAAAGTCGAGAAGAGGCCCTAAACCTCTTAAGGGTATGGACAGAGTTAATTGAACGAGTCAATATTTTGGAAAACACAACTAAACTGGGAGAATATTCGGATTTGATTTTACAAATATTCTGTTTCTATAATACATTTTTATAGTACTTCTTAAATCTTTGAAAGATGTCTGAAAACAAAATCTCTATTCCCTTTATGGTATTGCTATTTTATTGTAAAAATTTGTAATACAACAATAATGTGTTATATACATAAGTGGGAAATCTAAAATCGTTTCAAATATCTTCTTTATATTATTAGTTATATATTGATCGTACACTAAGAGACCAGTTTATATATTTTTTAGTGAACTATCGACACTTTGCTTACCCTGGTCGTTTCGATTCCAAATTATGATTTTTGAGATGTTGTAGATCATCTGTAGATCCACGGACCACCACACATTGCCTGAGTCTGTAGAACGAAAGCATGAACCGTCCCCTGGAATGAAATATTGCTTTGGTTGTAGGAAATTTAGTGAGTCTGCAAGATGATTTCATTTTTGAATTAAATTCGATTATAATAAACATATTTTATACACATTAATAGCTTGAAACATAGTGGAAGGATTTTGTGATACAAATATTTTACATGAGAGAATTGTGCTAGAAAACGTTTCACAATTGTATTTGTTTCTTCTAGTCATCTAAAGATACATCAGTTGATTATTCTCCACATTTCTTGTCACGTTACTTCAAGTTGTGCGTAAAAGGGGCCTTTTTCAAACCGTCAATGACCAACTTAGAACTTCATGTGTGACTCACATATTATAATTGTGGTATTGTTTTTTGCCTATGATTAAGAAAATCCCAGAATAAAAGTATACATCTGAATACATTGTGAGTTGGAAGCGGTCTCTGATAATTACAGACATTAATGTGTTAGACGCAATACCATCTAAACCCAGGAGTAAGTTGTCTTGATTTGATCGCTGGACCACTGGATTGTAAGCCTCACGTTCTTACCATTTAACCATCGCCCCATAAATGTTTAGCGTGGTAAAGCTTATTTAATCGATACTACCATAGTATTATGTTTAATGTTAACATTGTATTTCACGAATAGACCATTTTTTATTGATTAATGTGAGTTGCAAGCGGTCTCTCAGCTGGATAATGTTTAATAATAATTACAGACATGAATGTTATAGACGAAATACCGGGCGATAGTTAAATGGTTAAAATGTGAGGCTTACAATTCAGTGGTCCAACGTTCAAATCAAAACTACGGGTGGTATTCCCAAACCAAACTCGAGTAAGTTGGTCTCAAGACTGAGTCTAATCTTGAAACTGTCTCATTCGAGTCAGTCTTGAGACTGACTTGAGCAAATCTCAAAATAGTATTCCGAAACAAGTCTCGAGCTTGACTCGAGTAAGACAACCTTGTGCATCGACAAAAATAAAAGTCAGCTATTTTCACAGCGATTTTATAATGTTATATATTATTATGCTTTATAATATTAATATAATCTTATCATTAATATAATGATGTACATATATGTTATATCTTAATATTATTATTTTTGATATTTAATATTATTGAAACTGTTATAATATTATTATAATTATAGTAATATTTATTAAAGTTTAATATTATTGGATGCTATA
>JAYRBW010011431.1:0-13279 GCA_036023295.1 Invenusta paracnida
TCTGGAAATATAAAATATAATAGCAGAGAGGACCCCCCCCCCCACCCTCACACCCCTATTATTATTGCATATTATAAACATATTTAGACGAAATATAAAAATGATTTCGATTTTTTGAACCGGAAATCCCGGAAAATTGCCATGCCTGATATCTATAATATTGAATGCTGTACACGATCGATGTTACAACTAAATGAGGCATGTAATGACAAATATATACTTTTTAGACAGTAATAAACGATTATTATTAATCATTTCAGTATTTTCTATTATATAATAAGTCGTTCAATACTAATAAAATACTAATTTGCTGCATTTGCAAGAAGCAATTAATTCAATAATATAAAATAAAAAAAAAATAAAAAACGAGATTTGATGAAACGTTTTAGTTATTCTTAAATCATCATCAGGCAATAAATGACATAACATAAAAAAATTAGTAGTTATAAAAAAACCTGTACTAATTAATTTATGTTGTCACTTATTGCCTGATAATGGTTTTATGAAACCTCTTTTCATTTTTTATCTAATTTTAAAATCATGCGACAATTTCTGTATTTGAAATAAATAGATAATCAACACCATAAGATCATTGAAAGGAAAATAGTTACTAGATCAGGTATCAAGTATATTGCGAGAAACAAGAAATAGTAGAAAAACTATACACAGACAACACTTATACAATTTATATGCAGTCTAGTCTGTCTGGCCAATTGCCAAGTTATTAAACTCACTCCATCGAAAAATTGTCAGAATCGCTGCGCAGTCTGAGAGAAAGCACACTGAATCTAACCATGTACATTTACCATGCTATATTAACACGAAAATTTGCGAAGCAAGCCAGCCTAGAATACATACAAACACGACCCAGTGTCTAACAGACAAGCAATGCATAACTACAAGGATATGGCGAGTGTGTTCGCTACATAACCAATCTGCGTTTTGTATTTAAATCTACTTGCAGGAAAAGTAAACCTTCTCTTAAAATATGGGATTCAACACGCTTAACAGACTTGATATTTATTCCATTGCAGATTTTTAACAATATTCTCACATCAAAGTTGACAAAAATACAGGTTTACACTTAAAACGACTTATAAAGTAATACCTATGTTCGATATATTTTCAAATAAAAAAATTACATCCCCACTTAATTTAAAAATATATATATCACCGTATTCTGTTAGGAAATAATATCTAGAAAAAAACACTTTTAAGTTCAAATTTTAAATAACACGATAAAAAGAAAATACCTATAAAAACAGAACATAGCGGGTTTTTTTTTAATATACAACAAAATCAATAAACGAGATAGTACCTGACCACCAGAAGATTCATTTGAGTCTTTATCACCATGACGACCCGAATCACCAGCATTGCCACCGCCAGATCGATAAATGGGGTCCGACAGAGAGTTACGAAGCGGATAACTGGCTGTCTCTAAGCGTCGTCGTTTCCGACGTTCATTAACAAGTGAGTATTCTGAGGTAAGATAAAGTCGGATAAATGTGCGAATATTATAATAGTCTAAGCCAACGTCTTACAAACACAATAAATCAGTGCTAATATCAAATCTCTCAAAAAGTTGAAGAAGTGTATCAAACGCTGTATCATCGGCCATCATACTAATAGTTAAGTTGTTAATAAAAGGCATCCAAAAATACCACTAATGAAACAATATTATGGACAATAAAATTATGACTTATAAAAAAACGTTATCATTTTACTTATATTACACTTCATTACGTGAAATATATATAAAACGTTACCATAGTGAAATTCAGGTAATTAACTATTAATATAAGTATAAGATTTTTTATGTCAATGAATTGTAATAACAGGACTGGTCACAGCCTAAACATAAACACGAAATGTTATTTTTGAAATTCAAATGAATCGATTAATATAATCGAGCTTTCGAAGTTAATTCACATAATAATAGTCATGGTCATTTAAATACTATGTAATCACCGATGGCTGTAATTCTCAAAATAATCCATAGCAGCTCAGATTATACTCGTAGTTAATAAAATAGTACATCAAATACACTCACCAATATCTGTGGCATCGGCTCCCCGTCTGCGCATGGGGGCTGAGGTGAACAACTCCTCGGGGAGGACAGAATCCGGATCGAAGATGAGGTTACTCTCGCCCTGGTCTAGCAAAGAAAGCAGATCCTCCGCCTCGTCTTCCCACTCCTCGCCCTCATCTGCCTCATCATCGCGAGAGAGGAGATTGTTCACTGCCATATTCACGTCAAGATTCGTACGCTGTAGTTCCCGAACAATGAGCTGCCGTGACTTACCCTATAGGTGATGACGAAATTATACTGAAAACTCAGAAGAATCTGATATACATAGTACTATAAACTGTTTGTCAATAAAAAAACATCGTAAAACCTATTAATGGTAATGGCTGTCGATAAAGTCACACATCAAACGAACTCTAAATTAAATATTATTAACTTAAATAGATAAATTTAAACACCAAATAGAAGAATAAAATTGAATTGTATATTTTTATTGCCAAACAAAGACATCAATACTGATTGAATTAATGATAACTAATTTAGGTAAACACGTTTTAAAATGTGTAGATTACTCCTGTAATATATATATTATTCATTATGTTTTTGATACGTGATACTCTGAATGTTAGAACTTTTTACAGAAAAAGGTTACAATAAATAACTATTACTTATTTTTATTAAAATAATTTTAATACATGACAGAATTATTCTATTATTCTATGGTCATGGAAAAATAGAAATAAAACATTACAATCGGTTAAAATCGCATGAATGAAACTGAATTAAGTTGTTGAACTGTAATCAATGATATATTTTCAAAAGGCAGCCATTTTGATTCACAATCAAGTGGTCTTCAGCCTCGAAATTTGCCTTCTAACACAATATTTTCGCATGTAATGAGTTTCGTCTCTCTTTGTCGTTTATCTTCCTTTCAATACGATCTGCGGCCCGATACCTCTACTTCCTTGCTGAATGTACTGATCGATAATTCGGGAGCCAGCTGAATATTCAATGGATTTCAGCACACTTGACCGCATAGTGAACTATTCTTTGAAATATCAAAGAAGATAACTGCTTCAGAACCTCTCTTTGTCCGATAGAACCTCATATTAACAGTGAAACCACTTTTCACACAGGCATTCCCATGCGATAAGATAAGCATTTATTTAAATTACAAACTACAGGGTTCTGTAATCATCCTTGCTTACAAGGAGATCAACGTAAAATCTATCCAGGCAACATACAGGGTTGTATATACTAAAGGCATTAATGTCTTCTTTAATATCACCGCCTCTTAGCATTGACAAAAATTCAACAGACACACGCTTGCATTCAACGGATATTTTTAACATCTCAAGATAATTTTTGAGAATGGTTGGTAACAGGCTCTTCGAATTTAGCACAGTAATATTTAATAGGGGACCTTTCGAGAAGTTTTCTGTTGTTTTTAACAAAAATAGTTTGCAATCCTTATAAAACGACTTTTTCATTTCATCAAATACTTGTTAAAGGCATCCTTCCAAAAATTAGGCTTTTTGAGATTTTTATCAAAAAATCATCAATTACAAACACATTTTTGACCTCTTTTAGGAACCTGGGATTTCACAGACCGACTCGACTCTAATAAATGTTGATCTTTAGAATATATATAACAGTAAAAAGTAATATGCAAGTGTAAGTTATAAATAGATTTAAAGACCGTAAACTAGATATAAATTAAATGCCCAGAATGCCTTATCACAGGGAAGTTAAGTCAGGTGAATGTTGAAGGATAGCTATGGCAAATTTTTAGATCCAATGATTTTCAAAATGTGTGTCCAAAAATGCTTGTGTCTGTCTTTCTGGAAATGAGATGTTGTACAAATGCCTCTCTCACGTTCTGGAATAAACTTAAAGTAACTTATAGCGCACACTGTAGAAAATGTGCAGAATACTATGACACACAAATCAACCCACCCACCTGTAGTACAGCCTGACATTGATCGATAAGCTCCTCAGGAACCTGACTAGCCTGAATAGTGGGAGCGAGAGGACGCGCCAAATAGACACCTTGACGCTGCATCTCTCGAAGAAAGTTGAGTGATCGGGTGTTTCGTGTAAAAACATTACTCGCAGTACCACGAGCTGACCTTTGGGGACAGATTGTGTAGCGGCCACCCCCGCCACCTAGACCGCCACCTCCTCCCCCACCACCACCGGAGTCACCTCGGGAAGGATGAAGGGAATCAAGCCCGGTACCTCCACCACTGCTACTACCGCGGCTAGGTGGTTTTCTGAAGAAAAAAACTCATGACATAGTTAATTGGCCTAATGAGGACTTCAGTGATATAATAGAAAACGACAGCAAAATAACGCTTATCGCACAAATATAAAAACAAATTCAATGTGCAGCATTACTTTACTTGCATAGTATCAATTTGAATATCTTAATAAAAAGTATATTGTCCAAAATTTAAAATCAATTGTTTTATCGTCTCGGTTAAGAGTAAACGTATTTTTTACTGTTTAAGTTAAAATTTAACATACACAATTCATAAATCAATGAATATAATATATAGGTGTATATAAAGTAAGTATCGGTAAAGGAAACGAAAATTGAATAAAATTAAGTGTTTAGTTCATTCTAATTCAAAATCTTGTCAAATATATCAGTATATCATTTATATATAAATATAATAGTGTTACAAAATATGTAAAATTATTTAACAAAAATAAATGTGATAAAATAATATTATATTTAAAAAAAACATAAGCACGAGTTGCTAAATAAGTACGTGTTTCATTAAAAGAAACCAAATTTAAGCTATAATAGTCAATATACTCAGTAAAGGGTATCTCTGACCAACAGTCAGAGAGAAGGTGGAATATAAATAAATTGTTGAGAGTAGGGATTACATCACTAGATTAAAACCAAGTAATAGAGATTACATAATAAAAATATATTTGAAAAACGAGTGTATAAATATCAATAAATAATGCAGGCAGTAGGTATTAAAACAGAAATCAATAACCTGGATAAAGGAATATTGTGTAGTGTAAAGATGACGGAAGTAAGTTAAGTCAAAAAATGTGAGTTAAAAAATATTCTTTGTTAGATAAAGTATTGTTAGATAAAGTTGCAACTCTTCATGATTATTAATAACAATTTCATACTACTATTTTATTGCCATAAACATTTAGTAAAATAATACTTTAAATAGAATATCTCTTTAATAGTAAATGTGATATAATTTTTTTAAATATAAACGTAGCTAACTATATTAAATATATTCGTGTGACATGCAAAAATGGTAAAATTCTTGATAATATATCTAAAAATTATAAAAATAATACTACTTATTTATTACACATTTGTGTAAATTTCGTTAAAATACAACTATTTCCTATCGACGAAAATGTACAACGCGATGCATATGAAATCAATAAGAGTCAAAACTCCACGTTTAATTACTTTATACTTTGTATTAACTTATCTCTGCATTATTTGCATTAAAAAATACTCCTGTGTCCAGTTTATTGATTTCTGACAATGCCTGCATTATTTCTCATGCTCATATTACTTTCGTTTATCTAATAGCTTTTAATTATATACATAATCTTAATTGCCTGGTAATAATCTGGTGATGTAATTAAGACACTTACTAATATTAAAAACCTATTTATACTCTATCTCTGTTTGTTAGAGATACCATTGATGGGTACATATGTTATCAAATAGCGAAAATTTGGGACTCCATTAACAAAACACATTCCGCAGCTTCGGCTTATATTAGTTTTCTTGTTTTACTATGCTGCACAGGAATATCCATTTTTTTAATATGATATAAATAAAATACATATATTACAGTTAATTTATTTATTATTCAAATAATGTTACAATAAAAAAAGGAAAAATGTATTTACTGAGAGATAACCAAATAATGTTAAAAATTCCAAAAGATAAAACAAAGTTGAACCTACTTTTTGTCAGATTTTGATGTGAGTCTGTCAAGGTTTATTGTATAAGCAATGCGACAAACACGCCCATCCTGTAAAATAAATAAGTATAAAATAGTTTACATGGAGTTACGTAAGTAGAAAATAACACTAAATATAATATTAAATAACGCATTTATTAAACTGCTATAACATTTTTAGACACAGCTACAACAACTAGTTCAAACATTTATTCGAATGCTATTAGAAAACGTTTTATTAAAAACATATACCTCAAGACGAAAGGCCAAATGATTCAATCCGACAATACATTCAGCAATTCCAACACGTGTTAAATATCTCAAACTTTCTGGCAAACGAACTCCATCTTTCTTGATCTGATCAGAGATCTTCTTTAGTCTAAAAAATAAAAAAAATAAAAAATTTATAAATGTATAAACAATGTTTAACTCATACCATAAATTCATAATAACAAAAAATAAACAGTATTGTAAACATACTCAATACTAGATATCCTTAAAGATACAAATATGGTACAAAATTAGTTCAAGAATCATTTATTAAATTAGTTCAACCAAATAGAAAAACAACTACTAAATGTTAGCTAAGTATAAAGTAATGTTGTAAGTGTTGTTTTCTGTACTATGGCTTATCTGAAGCCCGTTTCATAGAATTGCTAATAACAAGTTGAAACTAGTGAACAATTACGGATATTGTTACCTGTGAATTAATTTGTGTTTCACACCAACTTGTTGCAACAAAGAAAAATATTGAGTTGGAAAACACCCCACTTTAATGAAGAACTTATTATCTAATTACAGAGATGAGATGTATAGTTGGAAACATTCCAAGATATTAATAGTAGACAACCTAATATATTGGTTTGTATCTCAGTCAAAATTAACACCCATTAATATTATTTGAAAACGTTGTAGATTATTTATTATAATTTAAATAATAAGCTAAGTATAGATTACAATGTAACATTTTTATTTTCATGCTTTCTTAGAGGTTGTTACTTGTTATAAATTGAAGTTTACAATAAAAGTATTTTTTACTAGTAGCATGCTCCAATTTGTTGTGCTATGAAATCCTAATACCCAACCCACCTAAAGGTCCTAAATATAATAACACTACATAACAAATTTTGATTTTGTTAAAAATATTAATGAGAAAAAGATTTTTTAATCAATTTTAACTTTTTGTACATTTTCTTATACATGATTCATGATGATGTTCCTAGTATAAAATAAAAAGTGCTAATATTAATCAAGTATGAAGAATGTATGTTAAAATAAACTATAATGTACAGATGAGTCATTCTACATACATTCTTCACTCTAGTAAGCATATACATCAAAATTCACATGAAATGTGAATATTATTATTTTATACCCAGGCTCATAATGCTTTGAATTTCAGCAACCTGGGATCCATTTGCTTTTATAACGATATTCCATTCTGACTATATCTTGATGAAGTCTTTAGCCATGTTTATCATTTATGTCACTAAGATTTTCAGAAAATAAATCTAGAAAACAATATAGGAAATTCAGTTTGAGTATTGATTTTTGCAGCCAAAACATCCAAAGGACTTGGACATTTCCTTAACCAGCGATATAGTTTGAATATTTAACTAAAAAGTATGCAAAATTAATGCAACATATTTAGTTTTTTATTCATCTTTGAAAGTTTTATAAAGAGATGTCTAATTTAGTGTCTTAAAAATACCCTTTTGGCTTTTTACTATGCTAACTTACAAAACTTCTCATAAATATATAAATGCTGGAAATTCACAAAGAAAACGTTCTCTTTTGACTAATGACTTGTTAAAATTAGACTCATCATATTCAATAGTGTCAATCATACAGTAACAGCAGACAAAAATAATAATTTGAGGAAGGAGTAAGATTGCACTAGAGATACCTACATGACAGTTAACAAAGTTGTAATATTTTCAATATAGAAGGGGAGAATAATAATCTCAGTAGATAGCAGACCTTCCATAACATTTGATGACATCCAGGCATTAATTTAAAACAATCCATCAAGAAGTCAAGAGCCACCTTGAAGAAGATCTGTACAGCCACTTCCATTAACTGCTGCTTACTGAAGATCACATACTTGTCATACTTGCTTTTGTGAACATGGTTTCTTGCCCATTCAATCTTTCATAATTTCTGACAGCCAAGAGAGGCTTCAACTGGATGTGAATTGAGACAATCAATTGAAACAAAAGTACATCTATCACATTGAGAAGTTGGATCAGGAGATGAATATTACTATTGTGTAGCATTTTTTACATATTATAATATCATAGCAAAGGAGCAGCTGTTGATCATTTTAGTGAAAATCAGATGTCTGCAGCTGATTATAGGTCCTCATCAACACCAATATTGATTGTGCTACTTCCTTTATTCAAGTTTGTTTATCCTTGATCAAACATCAAGTTTATTTAAATATACCAACTGAATTGATCATCAAAAGAAAGAGGTAGGTATAAAATGTCTATGCAATATTGAAAAAGATTACATGCACTCAAAAGCAACATGGAATTGAGTATTTTGAAAAGGGTATTGTAAAACACTTAGTATATAGTGACAGTTCAGACATTGTTGTAAACAAAATTTACTAGTATAAATAACACAAACGAAATGGTCATGTACATTATTTCAAACTGTTATAGTGTTACTAAAATGAATATACTGTTATACTTTTTGCCTTAAGTGTAAATATTTTCTATCTAATGGTAAGGTACATCATCAGAGAATTCAGAACATTTAGATTAACAGTATTATACACTATAGTAATGCAATGAGATTTAATAAATTAAATTATTATTTGTATAGTGTTTAGCATATATCTTTGATTAATGCAGCTTCACAAGTTTTGGTTGAATTCTCAGTACAAAATAAGGCATATGTCCCATATATGTGCATTATATCAGACATACATGTATGCTAGTACTCAATAACTTTTTAGTCATGATTTCACACATTTATAAATGATGAGTGTATTTCTATTATTATTAATAATAATATCATATTTATTGTTTATTAAAATTAAATTATTAATTGTAGTTACAATATTTTAGGACTTTTTGCTCTATGGTATATGTTTTCATTCTTTTGGAAACTTAACTGAAATTTTTAGTTACTTTTTAATATATGTCATGCATTATTTAAATCAATGTTTTACATGCATTTTTCTTGCTAATTTCATCTCTAAATGTCTTGCACTAGTGTGACAGTACATTATTTTCTAGAAAAACATACTTACACAAGTGAACCAGTAAATATTGTTCAAATAGGCTTGTGCCAAGCTGATCACTTTTTTTGTGCAAATGGACTGAAATCTAGATGTGCACACAACTGCCAGCAACAACAAGAATCCATCCCCTTTACAGAGCAATTAAAATCATCCACAAATAAAATCCGAATCAGAAAATCAGCAAAGGATTAAATCTCTATAACCAACAGCTACTGTCCACCCCAGACCCAGATGATAATGACACATTTGACATGAACAATCTACCAACAGACCACAACCAAATCTTTATCAGAGATCTAAATGCTCACTCTTTACTTTGGGAATTAAACCAAGATCCAAACAAGAAAGGCTCAGATATGGAAGACTGGTTAAGCACAACAGAATACTCATGCTTAAACAAAGGAAACCATACTAGAACAAATAGAGCTACAGGAGGACAAAGCTCACCAGACATATGAATTGTTCCCAACAAGTGGACAAATAAACACAGAAAAAACACCAAAAAGAAAAATCCAAAAACTAGTCTATTACCACAGAATCAGTCAAAAAGAACATAGGAAAAATTGTTTTAATATAATCAGATATACCCTGGATGTCATCAGAACTTAAAGCAGCAATCAAACATAGGAATAAATTAAGAGAAAAAATCAGCACTCACAGAGAAGAATGAATCAACCAATGCATAATGGTAAGAAACATGACAACACAAGCCAAAGAGAACAAATGGAAACAATTCCTAGAGGAAACTGAAGAAGCAAATTGATATGGTCAATCATCAAATCACTCAACAGAACTCCATCAACCAATGCAACAAATGAACCACGAATTCAAAATAGAAAAGAATATTTCTCTAATACCAACAAAGCTAATCTCTTCATCAACCACTATGCCAAAGCTAGAAGCTTAAGTTTCAACAAGGAAGAAAGAAATCTAAATAGAGAGGTCAAGAAAGAAATAAGCAAAGAGCATGATGAACTATAATGCTGCTCAAACTTCAACAAGAAAGAAATAGACAATGCCATCATACAAATGAAAACAAAGGGAGCAGCAGGACTAGATGAGATCACACCAAGATTCATTCAAAACTTAGGAGAGAAAGCAAGGAACTTCCTTCTACTAATCCTGGAATACCAGCACCTGTCCACAATCTTGGACATCAGCCAACATAATCACACTCCTTAAAGCAAAGAAAACAGCCATCAAGCTCGACTCTTACAAACCCATCAGCCCTTAGCACAAACTTTTGAAAGAATGATAGCAAACAGATTATACTTCCTTGCAGAACAGAATAATTGGATAAACCAATGATGAAAAAAATGATGATAAACCATTGATGAACATTCATTCATTAGCCTGATTACTATCCATAAGAAATGGATTCAACAATTCAACAGAGTCCTGAGGAACTGCCAAAAGATCTGATGGAGATTGAGCAAAGAACGACTGTTGCCCTAAAAAGGATTGCTAATGTAAGAAAACCAAATATTTATTATATCATATTAACATAATAACATTTTTTGTCTTATTTTTTCAGGCTCTTGAATATCTTGCTTAGAAGGAATTCTTGGGATCATTCCTCAATTTGCAGAAGTAAAGTAACATTTTTCCTGTAACTCCTTAACTCATTTTCCTGCAACTCCATTTCTTTTTTAACACATTTTTCCTATAACACTACTTTGTGAATTAATTTTTTCATTAGTAAAATGTATATATTATACACATGCATATAATGTTAATATATTATGAAGTGTTTAAATAAAGAATTTGTTTTGTTTTTATTTAATATTTTATTTTGAATAATAATTAAATAAGTAGTCAAAAGAGCAAAGTTTAATAGAAACTACATAGGAATGAATGTTGTAAAGTTTTCCTTAATTAGCTTGATTAAATCTTTAAAAATATAATGCATTAAAAAATAACACAGTATAAGAAAATTTAATGTAATAGTCTTCCATAAATAATAGTGTTAACATGAGTGTATAGCTGCAAAAGAAAATGTATATATGGTAAGAAATAACAAATTGTAAAAATGTATAATATAGGTACTTTTAATACAAACAGTTACTCATTCAAGATTAAAAACAATTTGTGTATGTATAATTAAAATCAGGGTGTCCACGTTAATAAGCTCATAAAATTCATGTATAATTCCCATATAATTTGAGAAAATTTATGTATATTATAAAATACACATATTGTAGTATTATAATATATATATTATACCATATAAAACAGGTAGTTACAAGAGTTATTATTGGGTACAAAGTTCAATCGTTTTGTGCTTCTTCTTTGCTGCCTCAAGAGCTTCTTCAGCCCTCAACACCTCCTTGCGTACCTCCAAAAGGGCAACCGACTTGCATTTCTTGGCCTTTACATCCATGGTGTTGTCTCACTTTTTCAGCCTTTTTTCCTCCAATGTTGCATTATATCTCACATTTGCTCCATATGTCACCTGAAAAAGATTATATATACATATACCTACAGAATCTAAATAAACATGTAAAAGAACATTAAAACATTTTAGAATAAATTCTTACCGGCATGTTAGAGTTGATTGCAGATCTGCCAGAGCATCATGCAAGAATGGAGCCATTGGTTTTGGGGACTGAAATTTGTACAAGAAAGGTTCAAGTACTTGACAGATGGAAATGAAGAAACCCAATTTGGCTTTGAGCAGTGGATCTTGTAGATGTCTCTCTGTTCGAGCAAATGAAATGACATCAGATTTTGGTTTTACTTCTGAGCAGTACTTGGTGAGATTGGGGATAATACTCATGTATTGCTTGGCAACACCCATGTTCTCACACCAACAGACACTGCATAACTTCAAAGGCATTTCAGATGAAGATGTTATTTCACAAAACTGAGCCCTTTGCAATGGTGTGTTCTTGAAAAGGTAGTAAGCAGACAACATGGCCTCACACAGATTCCATCTACTCCTTCTATGACCAAAAAGTACCACTCTATGCACAATGTGAAGTCCACAAAAACCTAAATTTAGTAATGCTGGACAATCTTCTAGCTGTCATAGATTGTTTAGACAAGTTAGAAAAGACCAATTCTCACATCGTAAATTGTGTATTTTGTTAAATTAAGCATGTTATAATATTTGTTATATTAAGTACAGTCCATTTTCAATACTTCATTTCAGAGATGCAGATATTGCAGAAACTAAGTATAAAAATATATATAGGTATTCATTTGAAAATTCACATACATGTCAAAAAATTCATGTATATGCCCCAAAATTCATGTATATGTTTTTTCACATATATACATATTTCAGGCATATTTTGACTAAATTTGAAATTTGCATATAATTCACGTATATATGTGAATTTTGCATACATGTGGACACCCTGTAGGGCTCTCTCATGTTTTTCAGATTAACCTCATCTCACAACAACAAGCAGAGCTTTAGGCAGCTGGTTGGGCCATTCTTGAAGTGCATTTCGGCGACTCCATTGGGTTGGATAACTTGGGAGTTATTGGCAGACTCAAACAAGTCAGCCCTTCCAACTGCCCAGAGGTCCATTTGTTGGGCTCTATATACCCTGGCTTAAACAGCTCTCCTTTTTCTATGTGCTATTAACATTGCTGATGCTCTATCAAGAGATACTTCTACTGGTTTTTCTACTTACACACATCCTATTACTGTACTGTCTTTATCAATGGCACTACAAACCTGTTTATGCTCACATATTTGAACATTGCTTTAAGTACAAGTATGTCTATTTCCGGTTTCACTTTATTATTGTAGTATATATACATAGGTACACTTTCTTGGCCTCCTCATTCGGAGTTGAAATTTTCTATTTGTTTGGTTTACAAATAAAATAGTTATTAAAAATGTTGGAAATGTGCTGTAGCTTGTGGGGGAGAAGTAAATAAACTCTGGATAATAAATAAATAAATCCCTATCTAATCACTAATAATTCAATGTTCAAAACAGTCATTTTCACCAGATTAAAATCTAGACCTATGGCAATAGGTCGTTAGCTAGTAAAGCTAAGCGAACTATGTAGTAGGTAATATAGGATAGTT
>JAYRBW010011442.1:0-13279 GCA_036023295.1 Invenusta paracnida
TAAAGACTTTCCATGACTTTCCAGACTAAATATTTTTTAAAGACATTTAAAGAAAATTAAGACCCGCGGGCACCATGAATATACCTACATATATATCCATTTGAATTAGTTATAATTTTATCAATTTGAGGTCATGTACTTTTAATTGTTGAATTTGTGGATTGCTATTTCTTTGCTATAAAATAAATGTTTCATTTAATTTAATGGTTCCTTATAATAATATATTGTTCTCATATTGTATAATAATTTTTAGAATATAGGGAACAAGTAAACAGCAAAAAATTACTTGATTTCATACTCTAACTTGTAGCAAGCAACAAGTCACAAATAGAGTGAAGCATTTTACTATAAAAACATGAGTTACTTGTTATATTAAATTTCACTAACAAGCTATTGATTTATGTGATACACTGGAATTCTCCAGCTAAATATTTACACATAGAAACAAGCGTACTGCATATTATTAATTTGTGCCAACTTTTATAAACCAGTGACTGTAAATTTTAATTAAGTATGAATTTTTTTATAGTAATAGTGAAGTTCTTAGAAAAAAGTAGGGCTGTTGTAGGTTGTCAAAGGCATATTTTTGATAAAAGAATTTATTTTAATCGGTTTGACTAGTTTGAGGAGAAATTTCGTTTGTCAAGGCAGAAATAGTTAATTTAATTTAACCTCCGATTAATTTAAACTTTTTCATCTCTAAGAAGGCATACAAATTATTTTTGCATTGTAATCAATACTTAGTTAATTATATAAATTATACTCTTGTGTTCCTTTAATATTTAGTTATTTGACCATTTTTATGTTAAGTAAAAAATAAAATCTTAGTCCATTTAATAAACCTGCTTAATTTTTCAAGTGCTTTTTTTATAGCCTAACAGTGTGCATTTCTGTTATTATATATATCTATAATTGGACAACATTATCACAATGAATTAAAAATAAAATTATATAGATGTGTATTATAAAAGTTAACAATGAAGACAAACCATCTACTATTCTTGATAAATTATTTATTCAAAAATACATCTTTAATTTGATTATTAAAAAATACTAACAAGAGTCAATTCTCTTTTGCATTAATGTCTAGTGCTAGTCACATATTTCAAACAGCATTGATAGTACATTTGTTATTGCTTGAGGATTCTATCATGTCATTTATCAATATTATATATTTCTATTAAATAATGAATTTTTATTAATATATGATGTTTAATAATGTAAGTACATACCATTATTATTTCTGACTATACTTGTAGAGCTTTGTAACATAGTTGTTTAACAAAATATGTAATGTAGCAGTGGAGTCGACTAGATTGCAAAACTTAAGCAAATAGTTTTTATCAGGGATATATAGAGCTCTATATATCCCTTGTTTTTATATATTAAAAAATATGACAAACATTCTGTTTTGTTGTATTTCTGCTATTTACACTAAATTGTTTATTGGTAAGTATATATCAATACCAGATTTTGTGTTTATACATTTATTTATTTTCCTTATTTTTTATTATTTGATGGATATTTGAACATAGTGATAATAAAAATCTTACAATAACAGTTTATTTTTAATTTAACATAAACCAATTGCATTGCAATTATTATAATGTTTATATGACCAGATTATTTTAATTGTATCATATTTTTTGGTATCTAGACTCAAGATGGAAATAAATAAAATAGTGACTAAGGCAATGAAACTTGAAAAGTAAGTACATATATGTTTTATTTCTGTATATAACTGTATTCATTAATTATTTTGATTTTTTAGGATTGCTGCAGAAGCTCTTTTAGAAGAAAACAAGTAAGTATTATTAGAATTAGTATATTTAGTTATATGATTTCAAAACTTTTTAGTTTGAGAAAATCTAGAACTTTGTAATTGCACGAAGTCTTAAAGACCCATATTATAAAAGGACTTCTAAGATAGTGTATAATGGGCCACGTGTTTAAAATTTAAACTTACTTTGATTGTTATTAGTAAAATTTGACTATTTTTCATTGATAGTTGTATTTTACACAAAAATTGACTCACTAGTGCCTTTTGACAAAGTGCTACTATTTTATTTTTACTCTGCCTTCCACAATCATTGTCTAGTTAGTATTGAATTAATAATGATGTTAACTAGTGATAAAATAGTCAGATCAACAAAAATCAATCAACTTTCAAAAGCTTTACTATGAGGGTACTTTAAAGCAACAGTTCTGCAGTATAATTGGAGGAGGTGGAAAAATCGTTGATGTATTTATGTCATTAATATTACTCAAGAAAATAACTGCAATATACTATTATCATATTATAAAAATATTTACTTACGTATTTATGAATAGAATTATTATTAGGAAAAACACAATATTTTTACTATATAATGTCTATATTACAAGAATTTAAATCTAATATTATTTCTTATAAACATTCTTTAGCATTGTGTACTGACAGGAAGATATAGATACCTATTTAGTTTACATTTTCCTCATAATAAAATAATATTACCTAAAAACGGCATGTAAATAAATAGAAATAATGCTATCATGTGATATTATTTGTTTAGATTTTTTTAAATCTAATTTAACTGTTATAGGGATTATTTTTTCTAAGCGATTATAATATTTGTAAATTGTATTATATGTATATAAGTAAAACAATATTAGAACAATGACATTTCTCCGATATTAGAAAATATAAGACAATATCTACATGGATACTTTCATAAATTAAATTTATACAAATGTATCAAACTTCTGCTAGAGATAGGGCTGAAAATAAATTTCACTTGAAAATGACAAAGGGTCATTTATTTGAGGTAAAATTTCAATATAAACTTTATAAGGTTCTAAAGTATTATGCTTAATAGTCAATGCATTTTTATGTCTGATCAAATTTCTTTTTCGATAAAATGCCATGTTTCTAACAGCAGTTTGATTTAGATTTTCTAAATTTGAATTATGAAGGTATCCATCAAAATAATATATCGATATGGCATTTTCACAAATACCTGAGATATTTCTATTGTTAAAAGTGTATAAATTATATGAGTAGGGTTTTGCTTTCATGGTCATTTAAAGAACTTATTGAATCCACTACATATTATGTGGTTTTAAACTTAATGATATTTTGATTGTAACAGAATATATTTACTTCTTTGTATATCCCATTGTATCAATTATTCTGTGAATGGTATTCATTAACACATTACATTTTTTTAAGTTATATAAATACTGTTATTTTTAATTTTACTCGTTTTTACAGAGATGTTGGCGAGACAATTCTTCGTAGCTGTGCAGCTAAATTATCCACATTATGGAAATTAAATAAAAATGTAAGTATGTTTGTATATTGTCATGTACAAAGAAGCATACTTCACAATAACTTTGTACTATTTTTTGCATTTAAGGAAGATAACCAATCTTCGTTGTGCCACTTACTCACATCTGTTCTTTCTATGTATTTAGAAAGTATAGTTCAGAGTGAATCGAGGTAATTAAGTGAATTGATTATTTATTCTTTTGTGTAATATATATTTTTACACCTATTATGCAATATATTTAATTATTTTTATGATAGATTCATTCCAAAAGGCACAGAATTTAGTATTTTATTTTTAACAACTAATTGACAGTTTTTGCTAAATATACTATGCTGTACATAGGATGCTAAAAATAATGTCTTTATTTCTCAAATATTGAACACGCCTTTTTACCACTTAGGATGTCAAAAGTAATGTGGTTGGGAGTCTCACCTGCTCTTAATAAATCACAAAAATAGAATTTGTAAACGAATTTTCACAAGGTAGCAATTATTTGAATATATATTAATTACAGTTTATAAGACCTAGTTAATGTATCATTATGTAACAACCCTGAGGTTATTTCGAGAAAAGACATACATCAATTAATTGCTTGAAATAATTAATTTGGCGATCATTTAAAATATATATCTTTTTTATTCATGCCATAATCTCCTTTTGTGTAGTTAGGCATTGGGATGATATTTTTACTGAACAGTTTGCCTCCGCCATATGATCTGTGTCAAATTTTAATAACTAATGGTATAACGTGAAATTTTTGGTTCCTTTAGTATTAATTTAATTTTACTTTAAATTATAATATATATTTCTGAAAAATTACCCAGCTGTATATCTAACATTTACGATACCATTGCATGTTTGCAATTTATATTGCCGCGTATTGTCTGCATATTATAAAATTTAAAATCAGTCACTGCGTGATAGCTTAAATCATAAATCATAAAAAATTATGCCGTACATCCAGTAAAAAAACGCAAAATTAATCGTATTTACATATAGATTTATGTTACTTTTTTAATGAAAAAAGTGGTTTATTATAAAGTTATTTCAAGTTTGATTTAAAAAATGTTAAAGTAAATTAATTCTATATATTTGGTTAAGTTATTAACTAACGTTTATTTGACCAGTACACCTATAATTTTTCGAATAATGTTTTCATGTTTAAAAAATAACATAATTATTGTATTAAATTTAACATGTCCTCTTTGTCTTATCTTCGAGTCCACTTTGACTGGTGGTTTTGAAACTTCTGATAGATTATAATAAATAAATTGTTCAATGAAAATACTTTATATTTATTGAAAATATCTTTAGATTTTAAGAGCGAAAAATATGTGTATATAATTTGTTGAAATATTCTAAACACTTACATTTTATTGAAGATTTTTTAATTAAATGCACATATATTACACGTTTATTCAATCTTATTTAGACATGCTTATTATCTAATTTCAGACTGGAATCTTTAAAGAACAATACTTTCTTTATTACTTTGCCGTTTTTACTGGATCTTCATTACGAGTATCTCGTGGATATATTACTACCTCTGTCGTCACTAACACATGATGATTTTCTTTTCCTCAATCCGATTTTAATGTAAGATCGTTTTATTTATTAAAATTTTGTTCAAATCTGTTTATGACATATTGATTATATATTACTAAATATTTATATGCTGATTTTCAGTTTGCTGGTTTCAAAAATATCAATATTTGAGCGCTCTCCAGAAAATACTATGCGATGCATTCTTCTTGTTAAATGGTTAACTCAAACTTTTGATGCAGCTATGTTGGGATCATTCTGTTATGTATGTTCTCTTTATGTTTACATAGATTTATTTTATTCAGTAAATATGTTTCTAAATAATAAATGCTTATACAAGCATAATATTTAAAATCGTTTCGATCTTACACAGATGCTTACTTCAACGATTTAGTCGTAGTTTTAACTCTAAACTACTATTTTGTCTTATTTTTACTCTAGACTACGATCAAGTAAATTTTTGTAAATATTGATTTTTTAGCCTTCATATCTATATGTTGCGTACTCGTATAGAATTTTTTTTTTACTTTTATTGTCTTATTTGTAAAAATTTGTTCTATTAATAAACAATATGTAAACCATGAATCTATCTGTTTATATGTAAAAGGGTCCATAATGAAATTTAATTATGTAGAGGGTTCTATTTTTTATATCTAACTTAAGGGCCCTAGTCTATCTTTATATATAAGTATATATACATTTTATATTGTTATTAACCAAATAACTTGGAAAAGTATATGAATATATTTGTTAAAATGAATATAATACGTATTATATATATGTTATATACAAACTACAAATATAAACCGATACTTGCATTAAAATGACAATTTACCTCTTATCGTAAAAAAAAGTTGTAGGATTACTAAATAGATCGATATCATTTTATTTGCAATATACATACAGATATAGTGACTTCAATAAAAATAGTTAGGCAAATATCATATAATATGATGAGTTTTTTTAATGTATAATTTTCAATTTTTTTTTAATTTTAATGCCTTTAGATGCATTCTAAGCTTTTAAAAGCTAAACATTTCTTCGCTGGCTGGCTGCTTGCCTCATCATAAGCCCCAGGTAGTTAGTGCCTTAGAAAAATGTTTGCTCCGTAGACACTAGACCGTTCTCATGCATGATTTTGTTTTCACTTGTTTAGCCGTATAACTATGATAATTCACTATCATAAGTTGTCTTAAACTTATAATCATATTAATAAAGTATTATAAGTGTATTTATAAGTGTAGAGTCAGATTTTATGTGCAAGGACCGGGCTTTTTATTTCGCAGAATGTAGATATAGCAGTGTAACCCAGAGTGTTTAACCCACAGTCGATGACAATTTTCTCAGCATATTTTAAGCGACGTCCTCTGCCACGTCTGTAGGGTTCAGTCGGATTCCAAAGCAAGACCTTGTGAATTGGTTGAGCGCAATAATTGCTCTGATCGAATTATGTGATATTTTAAGTTAACTAAGTGGGTTATAACACCTAGATTTGTGAACATTTATGTTGGTAGACATAATCATGACCATGTAAAAATAATCGTTTCATAATAATTTCATATGATTGCTATTTTAATAGATTTGAATTTTTGATGCTTGACTTTGCTCAGCCGTTTATTGTATACTTCTATACTTTATTCAAAGTACAAGATATCTTTAATTTTGAAATTTTTGTGTAGTATTCAAGAGATTCTGTGAAGTTTATTTTATAGTCTGAATTTTAATTTTTATACGCAATTTTTAATTAAATTATATTAGAAAATTATTTTGTCGTAATTTTCTTTGTTTATATTTTGTATAATTGAACGTTTTCAATTAAAATTATACTAATATACAGATAAAATATTTGTTATTAAAATAAAATATATTTTTTACTTTTCACTAATTCTCTAGATTTTAGTCATTTTAAAATGTATATATATATATATAATCAAAGCTTACTCTTTATTATAAATTTTATTTTCTATTATCTTTTTAGCAGTTGGACCAAATAACTCCTCATACTAAATTTTGTGATTGGTTTAATGAAAGAAATCACTGTGTGCCAAATATTTCTCGTAAAATAAAGCGAATACCAGAACGCCTTTTCCGATACTGCCTCGAACACGTTTGTTTTGAATTCCTCATCGAAATAATGTCTGTTGATTGTCAAAAGCTTGGTAATGGAATTGTTGGACTTGAAGAAGACATAGAGGTGAGGTAGTTGTTACTTAAGGAGTTTAATAATATATGTATATAATAAGTAATTATGACTAATTTTAATTAATCAATGTTTGTTTTACTAAGAATTATGTTATCACAATTTTTAACTGTTATTGTGATGCTATATATTACATAAACTTTTAAAGTAATATTAATTTGAGTACATTTTAGAAGATGTAGTTCACTCGGATTATATTCTTTATAACTATTATCAAAATTACGAATTGTTTTTCATAATAATTTATTAAAAATATTTAAATATTTTACTTCATCAAATATTTTTTTAAATATTCTTGTTTCTATTGAGGTTATTTTGAATTTTTTTCCCAATTATTTGTACATAGATTTTAATTCATAATCTGTGTATTATATCAAAGGTAGAATATATTAATTCGTTGAAGTACGATTCATACACTAGTTCGTTCTAAAAAATGGCAAAGTCCGTTTTCACAGCATGCGTGAAATAGATATACAATTGAATGCATTTTTATTTTTTCATCTAGTATTATTCTGCTTCCCATATTATAGTATTACATACCGAGCACTGTATTTTTTCTTGAATATATGTTGTTTAAATAATTTCGATGATTTACGTTGCTGTTGGATTGTTTAATTCTTTTTAAGGCGTAATTCATAATATGCAAGATCTGTGATATTTGTTGCATTTTACCAGTATATTCTATTAGTTTGACCACTTCTGCATCAGGCTATCTTTTTGTCCAATAAAAATGTCTTTATGCTTATATTGATATTAATTTTAATAACTGATCTACAATCGTTTCTGTTTAGCATACCGCTTTAGCAATGGCTTTATTGTGCCATTTATAGTCCAACCACTAGTTTTACACATAACAGTGATTTGATTCTTTTGTTTGGTACATTTGAAATTCAAGTCGATTTTTTCATTGAAATAAAAAGGGCAGAACAAACATGTCTGCATTACCATAGAAAGTATATATTATTTATAAGCTTAAAAAGACTAGTAATTTAAAGACAGCTTAAGTGTTCTTCAATTTCAATTTATTAAAAGAGATAATTATGACTAGTTCATTGGTTTCATTTGTAAATGAAAAATATATTTCGCCAATTAACTAAAATTCTAGTTGTTAACAAATAAAAATCTTTACTGACAAACGTTTTACAGTTTTATTCCAGATTAGATTTAAAAAGGTTACTTTACATTACCTACTGAGTTAAATTCTAAATATGTTTTTGTTTACGTTTTCTGGGTGTAAGTCACAAATGATTTTATAATTGGCTGGATGACTATTTTCTCATAATCGTGGTTACCATATTGGATTTTTTCTAATTGTGTTTCCAACACGTAAAAAATCGTAGATTATAATTGTCCAAGAAATCTTTTTTTTTGTTGAGAAAACCAAGAATAAGCTCATGATTTCAAGAGTATTCTGACATAATGATTTTTTCTTATTTTGTTTAAATTTTTATACTATCTAGTAATCATTTCTATATACTCTGAGTTAGTCAGAAATAATCGTTTGTTAAATCGTAAAATTCGAGTTTTTTAATTTCGTTTACTAGATCGTAAGCATGTTTTATGCAACATGCATATCAGCTAAACCAGAAAATTGTTAATTGAATTAATAACAATTTAACTCACATGTTAATATTATCTGAGGTACTTCCGTAATTACCTTTACTATAAAAACCTGTGCATATCAGAATATGTAAGGTAACAACTTTATTATGACTTTAATAAATATTATTTCTAAAAAGTATGTGGAAACTAGTTTCAATTCTACAATAACTAAACGAATTCAACCCAAGTAGAGTCCCAGGTGCCATCTTTTATAGTAAAAAAACTCATATAGTTTACCTTCCTGCACTAAGGCTTGTGACCTCAAAGTATCTATAAGCTCTTTTATGAGTGAAATATTTGCCTATATTGTTTCTCAATATTTCCTACTACTGTATAATAGGATTTTAAAGCATAGTTATTTTATTAAAATAGTCAAAATATACCCAGCAAAATCATTGACGTCTTTTGTTACTTTAGTATGTTTGATTTCTTTGATTAATGTGGTGTTTTATTTAAACTGCATTATAAGCCTTTTTTTACTTGTGTGATATTTTATAATTGTATATTTTTATACGTATTACAATTATAATGTGAAGTTTACACTGTTATATCTTCAATTTCAGATGGACATATCTCATGTAGAATTCCTATTGGAAGTTAGAAGAAAACGGAAGAATTCAGATTTGGCTTTCTCAAATTCTCCTGAAGAAGACACACGAATGTTTAACAAACAGCAGTTTACGGAACAGGAGACTAATACAAACGTAGCTTGTGATGTTGAAACTGAAAAGATGGTCGACTTGATTTCTTCTCAGAAATCTGCTAAAAAGAGATCAAAAATATATTTGGAAAAAACAATTGATGACGTAACCGGAGTTGGAAACATCTTAAATGCCAAAGAAAATAAGAAAAAGGTTGAATCGAATTTCCCTCAAACATTTACTAATGAAAATCCAAAAAGACAGCTTATAGGAAAATTAGTTGAGAACACAGCTGTGGGAGCAGACGTTTTAGAAATGAAGAAAAATAAAAAAACAGTTTTCTTAAGTAATTCAGCAAAAAAATCTAACAAAAAGAAACGACAACAACTTACAGGAAATACAATTGGGGACGCAACTGCGTATGTAGACATGGACGAGCCTGTTAAAGACGACAATGCGTGTGAAGTTCAGAAAAATAAAACAGTGGTTATCTCAAATTCTCCCCTAAGAATTCAAAATATGCCGAAAAGACAAAAGCTTATAGAGGAGGCTATTGATGACGTAGCTTCTGATGTAGATATATTTGACACACAAACTTCAACAAATCAAATAGGAGTGTCAGGTAATGTTTCACCAAGAAATGGTACCCACGAAAAATCTACAATATTTACCAAAGTATCACTTGCTACACCACAAACTGCAACTGTGAGTACAAACTTATTTGCAAATAATTTTCTAAAAGAAAAAGCATCCATCGACCTAGATGATAATTTTGTAGTTTCAGAAAACATCGAAGTAATTTCAATTATTAAATCATCCGATCCTTCTCCCATTCTGTCATCATCTGTAGATGTGTCAAGTCCTGATACAATTATTTCGTCTGTTAAAATGAAATCACCAAAACATGTTTTAGTACCTCCAAATTTCGCATATACCCTTAATGATTTCACATTTTCTGCATTATCCAATAAACGGAAGTTTCCCACATCAGCCTTATCGGATGTCCCATTAGTTGTGACAAAAAAAGAGAAATTGTGTGAATCCAATAATAGTGTCCATATTGGACATTCAGGTGATTTTATTGTGGGTGATGAGCATGATGTGGTTTCACTGGAGATTTCTCAACCAATCGTTATATTGGAAAAATGCACTCCAGAAGAACTACTTTCTCAGCACAGCTCCTACACTTTTGATAATCCAGACAAAATTCATGATAGCCAAAATAATAACAGTTTGTCTTGTTCGCAGAATAATGATTTTAAATTGAACAGTGATTCAATGAAAAATGATTACACAATTAAAAAAGAAACTGAAAAAGCTCTTATCGGTGAAGGAAATGAAAGTGGTGGCAATATAGAAACTGCTAAAGCTCATACTCATAATAATTCTTGTCTTTCACAACAATCCATCGGCATTCTCGACCAAGATAATACCAAGTTATCAAATACCAGTATTACAAAAAATAGATCTCCATTTAAAATACGTGGTAATCTTTCACATAAAAATCAGGTTTTTTCTTCGAACAGCGGTGAAATTGAAAAAGCTACAATTAGTCAAAGAACTCTGTATGATTTTCATGAAAATTTACCGTCATCAGACGATTACAGTCTTTCACAACAGTCTATCTGCAAGCTTGACCAAGATAACACAGAATTGTCACATACGTTTAATACTAGTATTACAAGAAATGTATCTGCGCTTATTACAACAAGTAATGACATTTTACAACCAAATACAGAAATTGGTGCAAATCTGATAATTCCAGGCAAAACCAATTCAGAGACCAAAATGTTTTCACCAAAAAAAAAGGTGTCTAATAATGTTTCTGTCGATGGCGACATTAATATTAGAGAAGCGAAGACCAAAGAAAGTTTACTCGAACGACTGCGTCAAAATCGTAAGTCTGACAAGAAAATTATGACAAACAGTTCTATAGAACTTTTAATTACAGCACCAGATTCGGTTAGTGAATTTTCGGAAATTGAAGGAAAAGAAAAAAATACAAGTGAAACTGATCTTAAAAATTATCCTGAAGACAGGGATATGCTTCAAAAACGCGCGGAGGCGTTGTACAGATTTTCACCGCATTCCACACCTGACAAATCAAATACCATACAACATCTAAGACGATCAAGAAGGACTCCGAATTCTGAGAAACGCCGTACTATGAGGGAACTTTTAGAAAACTCTAAAGTGTTAAATGCTCCAAATTCCGAGGTACAGTTATAACTAATACTATTTTTAGATAAATATATAAGTTCTACGTTATTTGTATTTATGTTGCTGCTATACTTTTATAATAGGTACATTAAAATTTTCAGTTAGATCCGGATATAACGAAAGCATTTGATTATTGCATCTTTGTATTAAAAAACCATTATGGTTGTTAATTTTTAAAGCTACGCATTCTGTTATTTTTTAATATTATTTTTAATATTTTATAATATTTAAAGGTGCATACTTTAGTGTTAATCTCCAGTAATATATATGTATAAAGAACTTAATTCTAACCTATTACAGTTAGGTAAGTAGAGAGACACATAGAACAATATGTGGGCTCTATTCAACTAACCCAAAAAGTTGAAATCAACAGTTTTATATTGATTTGGTCTCAGATTTATGTAATATATTAGTGTATTGCTGCCAATATTATACTGACATTTACATCCCAATTATGCTCATCCCCTCCACACAGTTTTATCCCATCATAGTCAATAATTACATTCTGTCTCGCTTTTGGCTATATATATTCCTTCGTATAAATAGTCAATCTAACAAAACTTAAATTAAAGTTTCCGGCATGGGATTCTTTATGGTTTTTGAAGCTGAAAAGACCATTCTCGTAATTTTCCTAAATATGCAATAAAAAAACTACCCTCCTCGCTCACTTATTTTCGGCACTCCGCGTTGATTTGCACATTCGTTTTCAGGGTTTTTTGTTGTAATCTTGTGCCTTTGATTTAATAGGTTAGCTCGTTTTCGTTCCGATTTCGTCTATGTACCATTATATCTCTTGCTATTACGTATACTTTTAAAGGGTGAGTATGTATTTTATATGAATGAGTTCCTTTTCATAAAGTTTATACAAGCAAACTCATCCATAATAAAGGTTTTCCAGACACTACCTAAATTTTGTTAGCACAAATCAAAATTAGTTTTCTAAAATAAAATTACAGAATTACTGAATTTATTGAAAACACTAAAATTGATTTGTACATAATAGTTTTGAGAAATTGAACAATGTAAAAAATATCTTTCATAAGGAACCAGTTTTATTGTTATTTTTTATGCAAGTCAGATCATTTTAGGATGTGCATACTAGGCTAAACATTTTTTTAAGGGGTTAAGTCTTGAAGTTTAAGTGATCAATCAATTTTTTATAAAAAATATCAAAATTAATCGCAATATGTTTACAATATGTATTTAATAAATAGTTCATCTGGTGCCAATGGCTGTTTACAACAAAAAACATTTTGAACCATAGCAGGCATGGAACATTTAAAATGTTTTATAATACTTAGTATTGTATATTACATTCTCGCCCGAAAGTGGCGTTCTATCAAATTTCACAAAGATTATATTATGAAAAATAAGGCTATTTTTGCTTGTTAGGAGACACCCATTTTTCCTCTACAGGGTGGCCCAGAAGTCACTGTCTATCTAAACAATAAACTACTAGGTTTAAATGAAATATGTTGAAATGTATATGTTGAAATGAAATATATTGTTGCCCTTTAAAATTCTTAATACTACTATTGTGTTAGACTTTAAGACTTAAAAATTAGAGGGCATGCAATTTATACTGATTCCATTGTATGAACTATAATTATGACACTATAAACGTATTCGAAGATATTTAAGAGATACCAACTATTGCGTTATATTATTACGTAATATACACACACTATTATTATCAGACTATATAAACGAACTGCTTCTAAATTATCAATTCATATTTCGAGTTACCCTGTGTGTCATGGCTCTTC